>JARHVA010002526.1:360000-417500 GCA_037957365.1 Torreya grandis | reverse complement strand
GTGACACATTATTAAGCTACCCTTTGGTATTTGTATATAGTGTGACTAGTTTTTGGTTTATTTTTCTATGAATCATCATGAACCTACCATGGATGGTGGTTGCTTATGAACCATTTCTTTGCATCACAAGGAAAAAGTGAGAGATGGATTTATCTGGGGAGGTGACTGAATAAAGTGAAGTTGGTATTTTGGGTGCTTACACCATGAATTTTATAGTCAATTTTGACAATTATGGGTGAGTATTTCATCAAATATCATAGTAAAGTAGGGTTCATTTTAAGATCCCATGTCGAAAACCCCTTTAGGTTTGTTTAGGCAAACCTAATTCATAGACTTGGTGAATCTGAGTTTATTTGGAAACAAAATTATCTTGTTAATTTTTACATACAAATGCTTATTAGCACACTCAACTCAATCATGATATCACCACCTGATAGAATGATGCTGGGTAGTAGCATTCTATTATATGATATCATGTTACTACCCAGTACCATGCTATCAAGCAGAAACATGCTACCACCTAGATCTATGTTGTGATGTGATAATATGATATTACATAGTACCATGATGTGTGGTGATAACATGATACCACCCACCACCATGTTTTTGGGTGATAATAATATGCTATCGATCAGTACCATACTACCAGGTGATAACATACTACTAGGTGGCACTATGATGTCACTTGGCTACATAGTGTTAGGTCACAACATTTTTTTGTTATCTAGTAGCATATTGTTGTTGCCTAGTTATATGGTGTTAGGTGGCAGTATGTTGTCACCCCAAAACATGGTATTAAGTAGTAACATACCAATATATGATCAATTTTCACTGATCACATGAACCGGTTACCTCAATTTTCCTAATTCTAACTTATAAATAGCCCCCCATAGCCCTCATTTTCACACTTTATTCTCAAATTTTTCTCATCTTGATCTGCATTCTTCATAATTCAAAAAACAACTCTTAATTTTAATGGATTCAAAGTCCATATAAGTAGGTGTGATCCACAATAACATTTTCAAAAATTTATTATGTCCAAACTTCCTCAGGTTGGTGTAACATCCCAACACATATGTTGATTGCATAAATACGTGTGAATTCTAAGGCCTGGTGGTCATGCCTCAGTATGACATCATGACCAAACATAACTTGTGTTGGGGATCAACCAACAATATGATTACACTTATTAAAGCAATAAACCATGAAATTAAATCAGATAGATAAGTAACTAGAATCAGATAATAGCAAAGAACAAGAGATACAAGAAACCACCCTGAAAACTTGTATTAAACTCTTTACAAAAGGAATACAATTGAAGAAACTTCTTTCTTCCACACCTCTCTCAGATGCACAAGATCTCTCTCTAGATCTCTATCCCTCAAGAGCTCTTTCTCTCAAGTACAATCAACTCCAACAACCTAGATTGATACAACTATGTACTATTCTTCAACATTCACATATAATGAACTACTACAATAATCACACTAAGCTAAGAAGATCTAATTCTACATATAAAATTAGGAGAATTGAGCATGCACTTATAACCAACAGTTAAGCCTCTTGAACAAGGGCTCTAAAAACAATCTTACTAATAATAGAAATGCGAACTTAAGACTAAGACTTAAAATCATCATGCAAGCACTCAGTTTTATCCTTGGAAATAGCATTCTGGACGAATAGGTAACTGACACCGATTCTTGTTTGCTTGCTTGTGATCGACGTCGATCGATCCTCTGTCGATGTTGGCATCTCTTCAACTGCACTTGACCGACGTCGATCGCTCCTGACTGACGCCGGTGACTATGTAAACCTGCAACTTTGGTAATGCGCTCATATGTGAAGCTTTTAGGCTCCACACCTTAACAATCTCCCACTTGGAGATAAATAGCTGCACCAGTACCTGTACAGCAACATCTTCTAGCTCCTCCATCTTCAACTCAATCATGAAGACCAACAAAAGTTGAATGAAGATTCAACTTCTCCTTTGTAACCGGCTTGGTTAACATATTAGCAGGATTCCTATCTGTATGGATCTTCTCCAGCCTCAAATCACCATCTTCCAATACCTGTCATATGAAGTGGTACCTTAGCTATATGTGCTTTGTTCTTAAATGAAAGGCTGAATTCTTAGCCAAATGGATTGCACTCTGACTGTCACTATACAATCTGCAACTCTCATGCTCCCTTCCAAGCTCTTCCATGAATCGTGTCATCCATATCATCTCTTTGCTAGCCTCTGTGGCTGCAATATACTCTGTTTATGTAGTTGACAAGGCAACAACCTTCTGCAACTTAGATATCCAGCTAATCACCGTTCCACCTACAGTGAAAACATAACATGTGGTGCTCCTCCTGCCATCCAAATCACCTGCCATATCTGAATCTACATAACCATGTAGAGAAGTATCTGAACCTCCATAACACAAGTTCCTACTGCTGGTTCCTCTCAGATATCTAAGGATCCACTAAACTACTTTCCAGTGTTCCTTTCCTGGATTGGCCATATACTTACTTACCACTCCCACTGCTTGGGCAATATCCAGTCTAGTACACACCATTGCATACATCAAACTCCCTACTGCGGAAGAATATGGAACTCTACTCATGTACTCTACCTCATCATGTGAATTAGGACATTGTTCTTTACTCAACTTAAAATGTCCAGCCAAAGGTGTGCTTACCAGTTTAGCATCCTGCATATTGAACCGTTTCAACACCTTGTCCACATAATCCTCTTGAGACAATATCAACATGTGATTTTTCCTGTCTCTCTTAATGCTCATGCCAAGGATTTTCTTTGCTTCTCCCAAATCCTTCATAGCAAAAGTTTGAGGTAATTTCACCTTAAGCTCAGAGATATCCTACATGTGTGATCCTGAAACCAACATATCATCTACATACAACAATAGAATAATATATCTACCATTATCCAATCTTTTGAAATACACACAATGGTCAGATTAACACCTACTGTAGCCATGCTCAAACATAAACCTGTCAAATTTCAAATACCACTGTCTAGGAGCTTGCTTGAGACCATACAAGCTTTTCTTCAATCTGCACACTAACTTCTCCTTACCTTTGACCTCAAATCCTTCCGGTTGTTCCATATATATTTCCTCATCCAAATTTCCATGAAGAAACATTGTCTTAACATCTAGCTGCTCAAGATGCAAATCCTCAACAGCAACCAAAGACAGTACAATCCATATAGAAGTCATTTTAACAATAGGAGAAAAAATCTCACCAAAATCAATACCTGACTTTTGTGCAAATCCTTTCACTACCAATCTAGCCTTATATTTCATCTATCCATTCTCACCTTCCTTCAACCTGTAGGTCCATCTGTTCTTCAGTGTTCTCTTACCAGCTGGAAACTCAACCAAATCCCATGTTTGGTTCTCTCTTAAGGACTCCATCTCCTCAACCATGCCATGCTCCCACTGACTCTTGGACTCCACCTGTATTGCTTCTTCAAAACTCTCTGGTTCTCCACCATCAGTTAGCAATAAATAGTATAAAGAAGTAGAATATCTAATTGGAGGCTTACTTACCCTTTCTGACCTCCTGATGGGTGTCTGAGACTCATTCACAACACGCTGTCCACCCAAATTATCTGACAGTGACCGACCTCGGTCACCTCCAGACCTGTTACTGGCCGACGCCGATTCTTACTGATCGACGCCGGTGCCTGTCCTACCGACGTCGGTCTCTATATGGCCAACGTCAGTTTTTGTTCTGTCAACGCCAGTTCCTATCTTACCGACGTCGTTCTCTATGTTTTTTTGCAAGTGATTATTTATTTTGTCCACGAGCTCATCTTGGACAGTCACCTCATCCAATTCACCATTGCTCTGCCCAGATTGATTCAGCTTCTTCAGCTGATCACTATACATCACTTTTTCATTGAAAACAACATCACGGCTCCTAATTATCTTGTTAGTTTCTAGATTCCAAAATCTGAAACCAAAATCATCTAAGCCATAGCCAATAAATGTGCACCTCATAGACTTAGCATCCAGCTTCTTTCTATTTTCCTTATCTACGTGCACAAAGGCTTCACAACCAAAAACTTTGAGAAAAGAGAGATCTACCTTTTTACCTATCCAAGCCTCTTCTGGAATTCCACCATCCAGAGCTATAGAGAGTCCTCTGTTAATCAGGTACATTGCAGTGTCAACAGCTTCTGCCCAAAACTCTAAGGGCAAACCAACATGCAATCTCATACATCTTGCACGCTCCATGATTGTTCTGTTCATCCTTTTAGCAATTCCATTCTGCTGAGGTGTCCTTGGAACCATCCTTTGCCTATGGATTCCATGCATGTAACAATACCAGTTGAACTTATAACTACAGAACTCTCTACCATTGTCAGATCTTAGGCACTTTAATCTTTTTCCTATTTCATTTTCAACCATAGCTTTCCAAATCTTAAAAGTCTCAAACACATCAGATTTCTTCTTAATACAGTAGATCCATACCTTTCTTGTAGCATCATCTATGAACGAAACATAGTACTGTGATCCTCCAATAGAAGCTACCTGAGCCGGTCCCCACACGTCTGTGTGAACAAGCTGCAACTTATGCTTCTTCTTTGTAGACCCAGTCTTGAGAAAACTAACCCTTTTCTATTTTCCAAATACATAGTGCTCACAAAATTCTAGATCCATGATTTTCAAGTCTGAAAGCTTACCTTTAGACTTAAGAATTGACATCCCCTTCTCACTCATGTGGCCAAGCCTTGAGTGCCACAATTTTGCATCCACATCTAAAGTAGATAATACAGAAGGAGAATTGTTAGTAACACAATTACACAAATAGAGAGTACCTACTCTCTTACCTCTGGCCATAACAAGTGCACCCTTGGTCACCTTCCAAGATTCTACTGTGAGAGTTACTGTACAACCCTCATCCCCTAACTTTCCTATAGAAATCAAATTTCTCTTCAAGATAGGAACATGCATAACTTCTCTCAACACCCATGTGTTGCCATTCTGCATTTTCAGCTGCACTTTACCTTTGCCAATAATCTTACAAGGCTCATCATCCCCTAGATACACTATTCCAAAATCTCCATGGATATAGTCACAGAAATATTCCCTATTAGGGGTAGCATGAAAAGATGCACCAGAATCTAACACCCAAGATTCTATATTATTATGCAAAGAGAATATTAAAGCATCTTGTGCAATACCTACAACCTTTGCTTCTTCTTTTCCTTCGTGTTGATTGTCCTCTTTAGGCTTTGACCAGCAATCTTTGCTTATGTGCCCCATCTTTCCACAATTCTATCATTGTGGCCTTCTTCCATTTTTGGATTTGGATCTACCTCTCCCCTTAGACTTAGATCTTGATCTCCCTTTCTTACTCTTCTCTTTTTGCCTTCCCCTGCTCTCAAAACTTAAAGCATTCCTAGATGTCTCTTCTGTGCTTTTCTTGTGAATTTCCTCATTCAAGATAACACTAACAACATCCTCTACTTTTAAAATATTTGATGCAGATGCAGTATTGCTAACTACCATTACTAAGCTATGCCAGCTTTCAAGCAAAGAACATAATATTAAAAGAGCTTTTATTTCATCATCAAATACAATTTTGACTGAACTTAATTGACTTACAATACCATGGAAATCATTCAGGTGATTAGATACAGATCCACCTTCCTGCATATGCAAATTAAATAGCTGCTTCATAAGATATACCTTATTAGAAGATGAGGGTTTTTCATACAAATTTGCTAAAGTAGTCATCAACTCTACCGTTGTTTTTGCCTATGATAAGTTAGATATCATAGTAGATGCTAGACTCAGTCTTATAGACCCCAGAGCCTTTCTGTCAAGAACTTCCCATTCTTCATCCTCCATGTCTGTGGGCTTCTTTGCAATCCCACCTAACGATAAGTATAGATCTTTTTGATACAGATAGTCCTCTATCTGCATTCTCCAATGTTGATAGTTTTTGCCATTGAACTTCTCCATTCTCAGTTTACTTTCATCTACCATTGCTTCTCCCACTCAAACAGAAATCCCTGTAGAAACTCCTGTGAGCAACCTGTAATCAATACACACTACACAGATCTGAACCGCCTCTTAGTGAACCTGAGCTTTGATACCAATTATTGGATATCAAACTCTAAAACTACAACCAAGGCTCTGATACCACTTGTTGGGGATCAACCAACAATATGATTACACTTATTAAAGCAATAAACCATGAAATTAAATCAGATAGATAAGTAACTAGAATCAAATAATAGCAAAGAACAAGAGATACAAGAAACCACCCTGAAAACTTGTATTAAAATCTTTATAAAAGGAATACAATTGAATAAACTTCTTTCTTTCACACCTCTCTCAGATGCACAAGATCTCTCTCTAGATCTCTATCCCTCAAGAGCTCTTTCTCTCAAGTACAATCAACTCCAACAACCTGGATTGATACAACTCTGTACTGTTCTTCAACATTTACATACAATGAACTACTACAATAATCACACTAAGCTAAGAAGATCTAATTCTACATATAGAATTAGGAGACTTGAGCATGTACTTACAACCAACAGTTAAGCCTCTTGAACAAGGGCTCTAAAAATAATATTACTAATAATAGAAACGTGAACTTAAGACTAAGACTTAAACTCATCATGCAAACACTCGGTTCTGTCCTCGAAAATAGCATTTTGGACGAACAGGTAATCGACGTTGATTCCTATCTACTTGCCTGTGACCGACGTCGGCCGATCCTCTGCCGATGTTGGCGTCTCTTCAACTGCACCTGACCGATGTCGGTCGCTCCTGACCGACGCCGGTGACTGTGTAAACCTGCAACTTTGGTAATGCGCTCATATGTGAATATTTTAGGCTCCACACCTTAACAACTTGATCTGATATTTTATTTCTTGTTACAATTGTATTGAAACCTGATTCCATCTATGGTTTAACATGAAAATGATATCCTTTGTCACCTTTCCTTAGATAACCATAATTTAATCAGCCTTCCACATTATAACACAAACCCTATTAATAGAAAAATTCTATTATTTTATGAAGACAAAAATTATTTTGAGTCTATCTACAACTTGGCCATTGACCCAGATAATAAGTGCTAAATTTATTATTGATATTTACATTTTTTTAATGATTCTTGAAACGTTATTGTTACTTAGTTTGATATCATAATTACATGTTTTTTACTTTCATTGCAGATAGTCAGCTTATAAGGGGAATATAAGTAGATAAAATATCCAATCCATTTCTAAAATCCATTGTGCATTTCTTCCAATCCATAATTTTTTTACAAGGAATACCAATAGACATTCCCTTTTGGGCTATTTACTATATTCTGTGTTCTCTATCGAGGGTAAAATATAACTGGTGCATGTATATATCAAGCAATATTAGGGCTGAGTTGAATCATGCTTTTTCAAATGATAAATTCACCATTTATTCCTCCAATTATATTTCATTCTTGTATTGTGAGGCCTTATATGATATACAAAAAATAGCAATTCCCACTACCCTCCATACAAAAATGATACATAATTTTTTATCCATCGAGGAACAGGAGGTAAGTTTAGCTTTCAAATTAATTAGACCTATTACTTTATACTTATTTAAATTTTAAAATTTATTAGCTTGTTACAGATAAGAATGCATGTATATGACACAAGAAAATAGGCACAATTGAAAGGTCAACATGCTCTTGAGGGATCTGGTGATACCGAGTCTATAGAGTCTTTGTTTAATTCATTCTGAATTTCTAAATGCCCAAATCATGTCTACTTTTAGGTTCTCCTCCTAAATTTACATGATGATTTATTTCTTATATTATTCAATGGAAAAAATATTTTTCATATTAGTTTATTAATTTATTTGTTTTTTGTATTGGACTCTTAAACCATTGCCATTGAGGATTCTTCCCAATAATGCATTCAATATTTTCCACTTTGCATCATTTTTTTTGAATTGAATTTTATACTATTAGATAATTTATTGACTAGATAATTTACTATTTTTGCAATTGAAACCAGCACTATCACTCTGAATAGGACAAATAGAATAGAAGAGGTAACTTCCCCAACTACACATAATAACTATTTCATTTTTAATTTGAATTAATTTATGTTTTTGAATTTACCATTTTTGAATATTTTTTTATTTTATAGGTCACCCTACATCTGTGAAGAGAAGTATGCCACCAGCCCCACCACCCATACAAACTCAGAGAAGAGGGAAGAATATCTTTCTCCCTGCATAGAGTAGAGGAACCTTGCAAATTTTAGGGTTTAAATTACCAAATTTCTCTATTGATGGTGTTTCTAGTGCATAGGGTCTTACATGTTTGTAACATACTAATCTTGATGAAGAGTATCTTGGGAGAGAAAGTGGGGCCTTGGATGGTGGTGAATTCAATTCACATGATTTTATTCAAGTTTGTAATGTGCTTGTAGTAGAAGTGTCTTCTACCTCTTCCCCATCTACCCCACCCACCACTGATAATTTGACCTTGTCTGATGACTCTATAACTTATTTTTCATTAGATATTTTAGTTTCAAAAAATATACTTGTTAATTTGAAGGAGGGTTTTATTGATGAGTTTAATGTTTGAAAATGATGGGAGATAATGACAAAAACATTGATTAAAGAAATCAACAATCATTTTCAAAATCACTCCCAAAGATTTAATTTATTTTCACTTTTTCAAAATGAACCCTCAAAGATTGATACTTTATTCAATCAAGTTCAATCTAGGTTAATTTCTATTAATAATGTTTACAAAAATAATGTTTTATGAATTATGATAAATAGGTTGGAAAATTTAAATGGAAAAGCCTAGGCATATTTCAATAAATGGGCTAGAAATATAAATCTTGTTACCATTACCCAAACAAAGAAGGAAAAAGCTTTGGTAAATTTTCATTATTTCTAACATGTATTCTTGTTATTACAATTTCTATGTACTTGAGTCTTATAATTATTTGTCAATTGTAGGAAACATATGAAAATTTGAAGAGAGAAGCACAACGTATTAATTTCTATTTGAAAAACACCCACAAAAGTATAACCTTGATGATTACATTCAAGGAAAAGCTTATTTTGTTAAATGAACAAAACAACACTTTGAATAAAATTATTAAAGAGCATGGGATGGATCTAGACATTTTATTGAAGAAAAAAATAGATGCAGATCCAAGTATTCTTTTAGCTAGTGATGTAGCGAATGAGGAGAGATAAAATATTACTAATATCAATTCTACTATAGAGGATCTTATTAAATAATGATTTATCAGGGAGGGTGCACAAGCAGGTCAGGAGAGTGGGGTTTCCATGGAGGGAAGTGACATGTAGCAAGTGGGTGGAAAAGATGTTAGAGGAAGATGTTAATTTATTTTTAAAAATTTATAATGTTCAAAATGACTGATTTCTATTCAAGACAATTTATTATGTTTAGAAACAGTTGTTTTATTTAACATTATACATGTCAATGTCAAATGATATCTATTACACTTTATGTATGAAGAAATCTTGGTTTGTAATTTTATAATTTTAAATGTGTTGTGGTTCATCTTAGTTAGCCTTAAATATTTAATGGTTATACTGTTATAGTAGTTGCACTATTTGAAAAAGTCTTGGTTAAATGTATTGTTTAAATATTCTTCAGTCTTAACTATTCTGTACGCAATGTTCAAAATGACTTAGAACTATTAAACACTTATGTTTAAATGTATTGTGTTTTGAATTTTAAATGTTTTGTAATATTTAATTAATAATTTGGTATTTAATTAATTAATACTTTGGAACACTCTTGGTTTATAATTTTATGATTTTAAATGTGTTGTGGTTCAACTTAGTTAGCCTTAAATATTTAAAGGTTATACTATTATAGTAGTTGTACTATTTTATAAAGTTTTGGTTAAATGTATTTTTTAAATATTCTTAGTCTTAACTATTCTATAGGCAATGTTCAAAATGACTGATAACTATTAAAAACTTATGTTTAAAAAATGTATTATGGTCTATATTGTAAATGATTTGTAGTATTTAACTAATACTTTGCATTTTAAATTTATTGTTTAAACAATTATTAATTTATAGGGGCAAAGATATAATATTTGTTACACTATGTTTGAAACACTCTTGGTTTATAATTTAATGATTATAAATGTGTTGTGGTCACCATCAAGCTTAGCGATGAGCCTTAAATATTTAATGGCTATATAAGTTATACTATTTGAAATACACATAATTATAATATGAAAAATAATAAAGTTCTTAATTTCAATCTATTGAAGAAGTATTGCTACATTTTTGACTGTCAAGGTTTCATAATTTTTAATGTGAAAGTGAAGACATCAGTTCTAATTGACTCTCAACTAATCCATAGAGTTTAAGAAGCTTGAAATTAGTTTACATGCATGAAATATATTACATGATTTGAAATATTTGAACATGAAGAAATATGAAATATTTTAGAAAACAATAATTTCTATACTTATCACACTAAAACTCAGGGAGCTGAAACAATCCTTGAGAAACTTGCTCATTGTAATTTTGATTTGCATCTACCATGTTAGTTCATTATTTAATCTTGGTATTCACATCCTTTGTATTGGTCATTGTATTACTAACACCTCTTATTTAAACTAGAGAACTCCATGTTTCCAATGCCATTTTATAAGGAAACTTGTCCACAAAATAATGTAAAACATAGAGTCTCAAGCAAGTCTCTAGATTTTTATCAAATCTATTTCTAAGTTTTGACTTCATGAAAGATAATGAACTAAACACTCACTCATCTTCCATAGAAACCAAAATAATTGTTTTAAGTTCATATAATCTAAAATATTCACTAATACTTTCATGTAAGATACTACTAGGATAAAGTTTTTTCCATAGCCGTGTAATTACAACATTTTTAGTTGGGTCACTTAAACACTAAAATTGATCCATCATTGTAAATCCAAACTATTTTGATTGAGATGTTAGTAATTATTTTTTGTAAATACCATTAATCTCAATTCCATTCACCTCTACAGATTTACATAAATGCTTAACAATTGAACCCATGTATTTGTGAAATAAACTACCAATTTGTTGTTGACTGTTAACACTATTCCAAAAAATGGGATTCACAACTTCCATGACCTCCAATAACTCATCCCTTTGAAAATTTCTCTAATCTTAGAATATAAACCTTGAGATATTTGGCCTAATTTAATCCACATTTTAGATAAAATTATATCATATAGTAGACATGTTACAAGTACAACTTCAGGTTTAGCTCCCACACTTCAAGTCTTCTATAGCAAGTGTGCATTGGGATCTCATTGTCATTTACCACGACAAAAAGATAATTATTGATATTGAATTTCAAATAAATCTCAAAATCTATCAAAATTTTCCAAGTTCTAAAAATAGGTCCATGAAAGCTTTCATTCGATGAGTATAATATATTTAAAGATTGACATACATATTTTTCTCAAATGTATGAAGTCAAAAATATAAATAGATCTCTCTTGGGTATGTTTCATTAAAAATTTGATTTCCTTAAATAGTATAAGAATACTACATAATATCAATAATGTTTTGAAATATGTTAAATGGTATAACAATTATTTTGCCTTGTCAAATTTCCTATGGTATTTATACATAAACCCTGCTAAAGATGGATTTTTTTTTTCAAAAATCTTGCATGTAGGTTCATACTTGGAAATCCATCTTGTATCAATATCTTTTAGTATTTTTTCACTGTTATTAACCCTAATTGAAAATATATAGAACTCAAAAAATATTTTTGGGTTTATTGACATATAAGAATGCAAGTCATGAATGATATCTTCCACTTTTGCAACATTACTAAATATGATAATACTTTTATATGCAAGATTAATTCTATGAGCCATGCAATGAATTAGAATTTTAAATGTGGAAATATTATTTGAAGATGAACACAAAGACTACTTCTATGCCTCTACATCATTGATTCACAATTAACACCAACATACACCAATTTCATAGCTATGGCACAATAATCCATCCCACCTTTATCTCTTAAATTAGATACAGCCAATTTATAAAGGTTTTCTACATTGCAATTTTCTACCATTTTATGGAAAACTAATAAATGAGATTGCCTTGAATATTTTTCAAAAGTATAAACATGCATGAAAACTCATGATGTGTTGTCAACTGTAGTGACCTCATCAATGGATAGCAAGATAAACAATGATCTCTTAACACTTTATTTCAAATCTTCCTTCCCAACCATTGCTAGACATTTTTCCATTTGCCAAGCATTACTATCCAACCAATGTGATTGTGGAATATCAAGACACCCATTATGTTGAAACAAAATATTATAATCTAAAAAAATCTAAAATGGGTCTACCCTTTTTTACAATGTGGTAAATAGTAGAGAACTATACATATTTTTCCTTAAGATTGGACTGCATAACTTTTCCAAATTAATCTTTGATTGTTCCCCCTTTTTCATCAAGATGTTTTTGTCATTTCTAATCATTTTCATATTCACGTACATATATTACATGGATGCATTATTCTCTATTTTTCCATCTATGTGTTATTGTTATCTATCCATCTAGGTGCTTCATATATATATATATATATATATATATATATATATATATATATATATGTTTCTTAATTGTGTCTAATTCAAATTGTATCTTATGTTCTTTTTCAAGTTTCAAATTGAATATTTTACATTTGCATTCTATTGGAGTCTCATTACCATTTTTTAGTTCTATAAGTTCTATAGATGAATATTTTGTTTCCCAGACAAATTGAAAAGACCTTCTAATTGTCTATGTACTTCTCTACCTTCATCAATTTTTTGGAGTGGAATTTTCAACTAAATTTGATGTTGAAAGAGAACTACAATTCTATTATGAAGTGTCTATAGGAGTGTCTTCTAAGGGTGGCATGGCATCAATAAAATATTTAGGTGGAGAGATGTTGTTAAGATTAATTATTTCTAATTAAATAATATCATTATCAGTGGTGATTTCTAAATTGAAATAGTTTTGAAATTATTCTATAATTAAAAATAAAAAATACTAATTTTTTTAAAAAAAGTTTCAAAAATCCCTATATTTGGAGTGCATGTTATTTGCATAGTCATCTTTCTTGGGTTTCTAAAATAAGAGCATATGTTTGATTTTACTGATATTTTTTATGGTCTTTTACCCTTACAATTACCACCTAACACCATTTTAACTAAGGGAGGATGATACATGACTCAAAACATAAATGAGCAATAATAATTGGGAAGGCATTGCTAGGCGACAATAGTCAAGTGGAGATAAAATGCAATCAGGTGATAGCAGTTGGTGACATAGTGTTGTTCAGTAGCATAGTGTTATCAAGTGGTATAATGTTGTTAGGTGACATAGTGTTATTAGGCATCATAGTGCTATCAGGTGACAACAGTCAGGGAACAAAGTGTGATACCAGAAAACATAGTGTGTTAGCTAGAGATAGTAGTGAGGTGATATACAAGTGCTTATAGGAATGCTATTGAGTGGTTACAAGAATGATTTTAGGTGACCTCAAGGCTCAAGAACTTGGTAATGAGGTAAATAAAGAGACTTTGATGGTAACCCATATGAACATATGTACTATATGTACTATATATTAACTCTTCCATGGTATTAGTCTTGGTAACCAATCTTCTTTTGTTTTTAGAGGACAAGCAACAAGTCATTGATTTGGTGGAAGTTTTCTGAAATCAATCCATAGAGTGGGTGGGCCGAGGTTGTTGTTACTTTTTTTTAGAGGAAATCATATTTCTCTACCATTTTTGGAAGGGATGAAGTGGGCTTGGTCCCTTTAATGGTGTTTAAGGAGCTAAAATGAAGGTTTGATACATTATTCAACTTTATAGAATAGGTGTCATAGGCTTGAAAGGATGCTCTATCTCAAGTCAAGAACTTTCCTACATCATGACCTCCCTTCTCTCTTTAATTAATGGATCCCCTCAAGATAATCAGACAATCACCTCTATACTTGGAGATCACACTGCCTAGTACCTATATATCAAATGAAGCTTAGAAAGCTCTTATATATAGATATTCCCCCATCTATGTATCACTTGTATTGATGGTAGAGCTATGCCCCATAATATAGATCCCATTAAACTCAAATCCCATATATATATAGAGGGTCAACTCAACTTTATATAGTTGGCCACCATATAGAGTTTAATGGGATCTATTTATTGGGGTTGGCCTCTCCCTCTCTATATATATGGGTTAAGATGGAATGGGATGGGTTGAGGGTTAGTTCCTCCCCTAGAAGTATCAAAAAATTCCATTTTGGATTTGGAGGCTCTTTTACATTTAAGACATTTTTTGGTTAGAATTACAGTAATAGAATTCTTGTTTCATGTCACTAGTAGAGAAATTATGTTCTCCCATAGTTGGGTGAAGGTTCCTAATTGGTCATGTTTTTGGGCTAATTCTGATCATATACAAGATTATTTAGATTTAGTTATCCATGGCACAAGTTGGGTGGTGATGAGTCTTTAGCCTCTTGATAGGGTTGGGTTGAATGGTCTAGGTTTGGATTATGACATGGTAGGCATGTTGGGTGTTGGTGACATTTATAGTGGCTTAACTACTTTACTAGGTGGCATTTGTGTGGATCTTGATTCTAACTCACCATCCTGTTCATGATGATTAGTTTCTATGTAGGATTCAATATGACATGTGTGTAATATTTTGATGTTTTTCCTTTGTTATATTTCTCTATAAGGTTTTTTGATGTGAGGTGTCACATCCTTGTTGGTTCTATCTTGTTGTAGTGTTTTTTCACTTTTTCATCATAAGAATAATGTTTACCTAGGTTTTTAATCGTATGGTCATGGTACACCTTTATATAAGTATTTTTATGGCTACCTAATAAATTAGTGAGGGACCCCTTTAACCCTCAATCGCCAATATAATAAATAAATAAATGAATATAGAAAAACATTAGATTAGATTTAAAATAAATGTTAGATCAAATTGTAGATAAATAAAAGTACTATTGTGAAGATCAACATAGATATAAATAAATATTTTCATTGAAGTGTCTGCATCAAGTATAATCGTATCATAATGATAAACTAATTTGAATATTCTTTTGAGAAGGAAAGATTATAATTTCAAAAAAAGGAAGAAATATTGTCATGTAACACATGCATGAATGTTCATTATTTGATAGAAAGTATAACATTTATGGCTGAACATGTGACTTCAAGTACCCTATAGTCACCAAATAATTAGTCTTAAATCATTATCCAAATAATCAGACTAAATAAATAAGAATTAACGGATATATATGAATCTTAGAGAAATACACTATGAAATTATAAAAAAGGTTCTTTGAACTTACTATAATCATGAATATTGTTCTCAAAGGAAGAATGAAATTAGATGAAATTTAATAAAATTTCTCTAGACCTATGTGTGACCTTTTTTTAATGAATCCTCTTAATCTCTTTATATACTTCCACGTTAGTATAAAATTGGTTATAACTATGAATTAATATAAATATATATAAATGAATTTCAAGGTATAAAATGACTCAGGTAAATTAATATAAAAGGGTAACTAAACACTCTAATGATATTTTATGGTTGGGGTCCACTACTACCCTATATTTTAGCTAAATATTGCTATGAGAAAATAATAAATGTATCTTTTATAATTACTTAGGTAAACATATACTTGTTAAATTAAAAATTTCAAACTTAACCCAACTAAATCAAACACCATAAGTAGATCAATAATCTCTAAAAATAAAAAAATTCACCACAAATAACACTAAGTTATCCTACTTGAAATATGCTAAGACCCAAACCAAAGTGAAATATATTCAAGATTTCAATTTTTTTTGGAAGCCATATCAAAACATTATCTAAAATAAAACTATTGAGAAAAAAATTCATCAATTCAAAGTCTTGGAAAATAATTTAGAATCAAGACAAACTAAACCAAATTCCACTAACATAACTATGAGAATCATCTAGAATTGAGGATGACCAAGACTGATGACTTGTGATCTGAACAGACAATTCCATTGAAGCAATAAACTAAGACAAGAGTAAAAACTAATCTATATGTATTCATAGTGAATAATAGTACACAACTTACATCATAATGGTACCATACTAGGATTTTAAATTAAAACTCACTAAGCTCATAACTCTATCACTCACATATTACACAACACTTATCACACTAGTATCATAACATAATAAGATATAACTAACTAGCTCCCTCTATACACACCTAAATACTTTGGAGGACATGCCTATAAATAGGTTGGCTGAGTACATGATGACTCAGTAGACAACTTGAGTGCATGGGCTTTACCACTGTGAGTGGAGAGGTCCTTAAGGGAAACCTAGTGGGTTGAGGGCCTTAGTGGTGCAAGTACTAAGAGGACCAAGTGGAATGGAGACCCCATCCACCCACTAAGTGACCCCATGCACTCATGTTTGCATGATGACATCATGGTATGTGATTATGGTGTCATAAATCACTTAATATACCTAATTATCCACCTAATCAAGGTGATTTACAAATGTGTAGTAAATACCTACACCAACACCCCCATTAAGTGTAGCTTATGTGGGTAGTAGAATTTGGTCCTGACAACTAGACCTGATCAGGTACCTAAGTATAAAACAACTCTCAAAAAGTGGAGTAAAAGGAGAAAACCTAATAGGAAAAAACTCCCCTTTAAAAGAGAGAAAAGAGTAAGAGGAGACTAAAATACCCCCAAGATGTTGATGCTATATCAATTAGTACTCCAAGTATAACTTTTATTATGATGAAGGTCGATGATAAGATCCTCTGCCTAAAGATTGTAGAAGCTCCATTTACATTTAATAATGTTTCTTACCTTTTCTAAAGGAAGAACTTGATGTGTGTACTAAATTTTTTCCCATTCCATAATGGAAGATGAAGGCAACATTACGATTATATTTTAAAGTGGTCGAAATTGAATATGTGGCATAGGTCTAACAAGATCATGTACAAGAACTAAATGTAGTGACACTGAAGTAGACCAATAAGAAGAATGACATGGAATATTCAATGAAATAATGCCCATGTGAAGTGTGGATCATGACTCACCAACTGAAGAAAGAAAATTCATAGGAAGAGATGAGTCATCAATGCTCTCAATGGGTGTACTCTCACTAAAAATAGCAAATTTCTCCAAAGTGCAAATATATGATGGATCTAAAAGAGAAACATCCTTTATAGGAATGAATGTAGAATATATAATAGGATAATTAAGGTCTAGCATAATCTCATCCTGTAGTGGTGGCTTGATAGAAGGAAGAGCACTATCCACCTATAATGTGTCATCATAGGGAATATAAGTAGTAAGAGAGAGTACAATATTATTACAAGAGAAAATAGGAAGAGGAGAATGAGGTGTGACATAAAGCACATTAGGATCCCTAAAAAGACCCTGAAGAGTGATCCAAATAGTAGAGGGACACTCTGTGTGCTACACATGGTGGTGTGGATCCCATGAAACATGAATTAGTAAGTGACCATAAACATAGTCACAAGAGTCAGCTAATCATCATATTGACCTAGATCAATAGGAGCAAGAATATTTACATATAAGAATGGAATAATTTATTGTTCTTAGAGTGAGAATTCCATGTAAACATTTTATGATGAATAATTTTTCTTCTCAAGAAGGAAAACTAGTGTAGAATCAACTTTCCTCATCTGATATCTCTCAAGTGGAGTCATCATGACCACAATTGAGAGTAATAGTGCATGCTCTAGAGATGCACTTTGGACTACACTTAAAATGAGTCCAACCAAATGAGATAAATAAATGTATAAGTGATAATTCACACTCAAATAGATGTTAGGTTCTATTAATAATGCATCCAAAAATATAAGAGCAATCTATGTAACTAGTCACTAAATAAGCACAGGTAATAGTTACAAAAAATGAGTGTGTGCACAAGGGAGAATATAGGGCCCATAACAATCCCATAATATAATTAACAATGACCCACCCTATGTTTTAAATTACAAACCACACTAAAGGAATGAACAATATGTGCTTATGATCGAGTACCAGTGCACACTCCAAGTATAGACATCATAGTCAACTAGGTCCACACAAATGAGAGTAATTAGGGTATGAGTGAAAAAACACATCTTAGTGAATGGACATTAGACTCATATGACAATATGTCCATGAATGTGAGCAATCAATATAATATCCAATAAATTGGTACAAGTAAAAACTATAAACAAGCCAAGTAGGATAAAGTCATACTCTATCGATAATGCATCTATATGAGAGAGAAGTAAATTGAAAAATAGTTTGAGCAAGTAATAAGAGAAGAAGAAAAAGTTTTAGTTTTCTTATGAGGGGGTTTGACCACCTATCAAATCAAACCTCACCCTCCATCTTTTATAGGAAAAATAAATGATGGAACGTAATAATCAAGTAAAAATATTACAAACCCCCTTATAAATCTCCAATTTACAATACTCTCCTTATAATATTATTTTTATATAGAAATAATTAAAAAATAATCATGCCCCCACCAGTTGGTGAAAGCACAAATCCCTACTCCATGTTACAATTATCTCCATTTTGTTTTTATAACCAAAAATAATTAAACATTATGTTATAGTCGAATACACCTCCCCTCCCACTTAGCAATAAACCCCACCTCATATGTTTGTTGTTAATAACAACCTCATCATTAATATTGTAACCCCACTTTTGAATTTTCTCTCAAAGGAAAATACTTCCCTTTATGCTTTAATTATCATATGAAATACATATAATAATTAAATAATCTCATTTAAAAAAAGCTTTCAAATCATGGAAAAAGACACATGTTTGAAATAAAAAGTAGTTTGAGTAAAAAAAGATTTATAAGCTTAATGATCAATGGTGGGAGGCTTGTATGGGAAGTATAGAATGGTAGTGGTCAGCTTCACTTTCCTGAAGGATGATAAATGGAATCTAAAGATCAATAGGTTTGGAATAGGCTTGTTTGTAGTCTCCACATAGTAGTTACTAATGAGGAAAGACAAACCATCGATGGGAAGAGAGAAAACACCTATAGGTTGTTATTTTTTGTAGATCTGAGGCCATGTGGGGTCAAATATAGGCATAGATCCATTGAAAAAAAGGCTCTTATCAATCAAAACCTACCACATTCCACATAAAAAATAGGCTTAGTTTACCCTTACATCCACCTCATTGTCCCAAGCCACATTGTTAGCTTGCACAATGATCAGGTAGGATGGAAAATGGTGATTTTGAAGCATTGGAGGAGGAAGAATGCTAAGTAGCAAATTGAGACTAGGCATTGATAAAAAGGCTATTGACTAGACTCTTGACTATTAATAATAGTTATATCAAGCATAGACATGCCAATATATCTTGGTGAAATATCTATCAAGGTGTGGTCACTTATCAAGCCATTGAGTTATGGTTTGTAGACTGATCTAATCTTTCTACAGAGAATTATTTAGATTAAAACCCTCTTGATCAAATATTCTTTAGATGGCTCTTTGAATCAGATCATGACCAATATATAAGGTGATTTATTGTAAGGAATTGATTGTAATGTGGATTTGGGTTGATGGACGGAGTCCAAATCCAAATAATTGAATATTATATGCAGGATCAAGACAAACCCAGATTGTTGAATTGACTCTTACACATATAAAACAAAACTAATACACCAATACAATAAAAAATACATGCAAATGCAAATATCGTATGAGAGTTAGAGGATAATAAACTATACATGAAACACATAAATATACAAGTTTCCTCATAATAATTTTTTTATAGAAAATAATACAAAAAAACTACTCAATATTTCAAATAACAGAATAAAATAATGTTTGATACCAACACCTGGAGCTCTTATACCATGTGAGAATCATCCAAAATTGAGGATGACCAAGACCGATGACTAGTGATTAAAAGACATAAATTCTATTGAAGTAAGAAACCAAGATGAGAGTAGAAATTGAGCTATATGTAATAATGATGAGAAATAATACACAACTTACATCACAATATTTCCATACAAGGCTTATGACTTAAAACTCACTAAGCTCATAGCTCTATTTCTCACAACTTACACAACACTTAGCACACTAGTATCATGACACAATAAATAATGACTAACTATCTCAATCTATCCACACCTGAATGCCTTGGAGGATAGGACTATAAATAGGCTATTTGAGTGCATGATGACTCACCAAATATTATGAGTGTGTGGGATCTACCACTGTGATTAGAAAGGACATTGAGGGAACACTAGGGGTTGGAGGCATTAGTGGTACAATCACTAAGGGGACCAAGTGAAATGGAGACCCCATCCACCCACTAAGTGACCCTATACACTCATGTTTATATGATGAAATCATGATAATGTCATTATGATGTCATAAATCACCTAATAGAATTAATTATCCACTTAATTAAGGTGAATTACATATGTGTAGTAAAAACCTAAACCAACAATACCATTATTCCATCAATCACTCTTTTTAGAAAATGCTACTGTACCTAATTAAAGGAATTATGCATAAAAAACTAACCATTAAATTAGTAAACAACTTGACAAATCTAGTTTTTAACTAGTCAAGTGAAACAAGCATAATAGAAAAACCAATTCCTCCAACTAAAATGAATAATATTTAATTTCCCCCCCAAAATGTGCTTAGTTAAATGGTGGATATTTCCCAATAGATATATAAATCTCTTTAGAACAATAAAACATTTTTTTTATAGAAAGATATGTTTTAAGACTTGGAAACATAATCACCTTCTTCAAAATTGCCAAACTCATTATGCTCACAAAAACCAACACCACTTTACAAATATTCAAACTTATTATGCTCACAAAAACCAACATGTATATCAGGATTGAATAAATAATAAATCCTAAAATGAGAGTACATGCCATGAATGAAATATTTATATCATGAAGTCTATTACTTATTTCCATTTCTTCAACAAATAAAATCTCCATTTTTATCAACTAAGTGCACAACTATAGTCTATGTAGTTAGTAGACATAGTAATATAAAATCACATATTATGTATGAATGACAAGTGTGTGATGTATAAAATTTTATGTAATGTATATCATTTTTTATGTATTTAGCACATGTGTGTATACTAAAAGTCTATAGAATATAAAATACTACCTCAAAGAAAGAAATGAAAGGGCAGAATGCAAAGTGACATAGCCTTTGTAAGCTCTTTAAATAACAATCAAATGTAAAGGAAAATACTTATAAACTATGAGATATTAATATCTATCTATTGATGATTTTTTTGAATATATTTTATACTTATTCTATGCATAATTATAATTTTTTTGTTTCAATCTACTAAATAAGATAACAATAATGAGTTTTATCTGCATTTAAGTCCATGTTTCTATAGAAACTCACTAAACTTGAATAGAATGAATAGTATAACTTACCATATATCCACATTTGATTTATGAACTTTTATTCTAGTTCACACAATACAAACATTAGCATGTTATGATGGGTTTTCTAGGAATCTCTAATAATAATAGTGTAGTGAGCATGGAATTTAAAACATGATGAGATAGTTACCTAGATAGAGAGACCTAGAAAAATGGTTGGATGAGATAATTCATAATTTCATATAATAATAGGATAAGATAATAGGAATATCTATGACAGAGGGCATAATCAAGTATATATATGGTGAAATATATGAAATCTTTTGGTATAAATTTCCTAGATTACTAGCTGCTTGTTGTCAAGAATTGAATATTATTGCTTTAGGCCAAGAGAGACATAACACTTTATTTAGATTGAGTAAAATTTATAAAAGATGATAAACTTGGAAACTAATTGGATGTGTATGATATACCATTGGTTAAAAATAAATTTTGATGAATATAACACTGATTTTTCCATGTAAGGGTACACTATGTTTAAAGCTTCACATGATTTATTTATAATAGGCATCATAGGTAATGTTTTGCAGTGACTATTTACTCTACTCAAAATTTTGGTTTTGGAAAAGACCATGTTGTCTATTTTAGCTAACATGGAGTAGTCGCTTTATGTGTTATATAGATTCATGTTGTAAAGAAGCAAATGATGAAAAATTGAGAGAATAAACTTGAAAATGAACACATAATATGGAGGACACAAAGAAAAAAAATGAGAAGAAAATGCTAGGGCTTGAGAGAGAGCTATGATAATAAAGGTGATGGAATAAACATAAAAATCCAAATGTAACTATGAGTAAAAGTAGAGTAGATAATTTAGAAGATAAATAATGAATGGGAGATTAAAGAGGATATGGAGATTATGTAAATGGGGAAATTAGAGTACCTAGAGGAAGAGAAGGTGCTAAATATAGTGTAAAGATAGTTAGGGATTAGGAAAGTGATTTGGATGGTATGAAATAAAGTGAGGAGAGAGTTAGTGTAAAGATCACAAACACGCAGTTAGACTATAGTTAAATGAATGATATTGTTTGGATAAGAGAAATAATAATCCTTTGAAGAAGTTATGTTAAATCGTAAGATTAAAATAGGTTCAAGTTCAAGTGAAATAAATCATAGATAAGTATCATTCATTACAAGGGTACACATCCATTGTGCCTAATTTATTAGTATAGAGAAGAAGAAGTGAATGAGATGGTAATGGTATTAAGTGGTTTGACTATTTCATAGATAAATTAAGAAATATTAGTGACGACACTCAGAAGGTGATAGAGAAGAGGAAATTATGTGAGGGTATTTTTCAGATTGTAGGGAGTTTTAAAACACCTATAAATTCCCATCTATTGTAACTAGTGACACTAGGTAAAAGAACAAGAAGCATGGTTCTCATTACGGGATTGTTTGTCAATTTAGCACCATATGATTGATCTTCTAACCCCAAATAGTATTTGTTAACATGAAAAATGAAATAATAGGTTAAATATGTCACTATTGGTGATGTAAAGAAGTGTGAGCTCATATGATATTTAATAGGAAAAGCTCTAAAATTCATATATAAAAGCAAAATTACCAAATTATCCTTTTACAAATTCAGAACTCAGTTAATGGGAGAGTTCAAATTGAATAAATGTGCAAGTCAAACAATCTAGGACCTTACACAAATTCACCAAAAAACATAAGAATCAATCTAGGACTATGATTATAAGTTATCATAAATGATTAATCAAGTAGAATTTATTTTTTAGGATACATATAAGGTTACATGGTTTGTGGAAGGCATGTGACCTAGGATTAGGTTTGTTATTTTTCAAACTTAGTTAACTTGCAAGGTGGATGCTAGGGCAACTGTGCTCTGAGTTGAGTAGGTATATGACTATAGAGATAGTTTGTAACCTACTACAACAACTTATGCTAAGACAGATGCTTTATTACACAAGATGAAATATTTGCATGAAAGTAACATGCCCAAAATGGGTCTTTGGTGTATGAAGTGTGGAAAATAGGGGAACCATAGGAATTAATAAAAAAATCAAAACATAATTCTACAAGATTTACTACATAGTAGGGCATTCAACTGCAAAATTCATCTCTTCCAATAGTACATCAATAAACCTCAAATTTTATAATATAATTTATAAAATTCACATAATCATGATAATAAAAGTTACCAAACTCTCCAATAACTTATGAAAGACATCACCAATAATTTATTCACAATAGATGCACAATGCATTCCCATTGTAAAACTAGGGGTACCAAGCCCAAATGCCAAAATGATGACCATGACTCAATCAAATTCTAGATGGGTTCCAACTTCATTGAAGTATAAGTCTCAGGGCCTAGTACATTGGACACCACAATATTACCATTACTATCTGGGATAGAATCCTCTATCCCCTTAGTACCAACAACCATATAATAATGCATTTACCCAAAAATAATAATTAGGATGGGCTCCACCTTCTCCTTGGTGATAGTATGGGGAATATGATGGTCAATAGTAATAAGTATGGGGTCCATAGACATAAGGAGGATATAAAGTCCAACATTAACAAGGGTTGGGTTTTCAACATAAAAAAGTGGGATATAGATAGGGGTACCAAGGTGTATGCCAAGGAGGAAATCACATACTAGATGAAAGATAGAGTGGATAAACTTTTTTTTTTTTTTTTTTTGTGTGGTGAAGATAATCACCTCACATGGAATTATCCAATTAGAGACATGCATTTTTAATATTATAGAGTTGCAAGGCAACATCAAAAAATAAACTATCATGTGTTAGATAATCAAATAAAGGAAAAAATGGTGTGAAATGTGAATATGGTACATTCACACCTAAAAAGTCTTGCATTCACACACACAATCACTTGAAATAAATAAAGAGAGTAACAATTTACACCATTAGATATATTTTAGGACCAATAAATTAGAAAGGTGAAATAAGACATATATCTTGATCTTATTAGAGAAAAAGTTTTGATTCTAAAGAAATTAAGTTACTACAAAACACTCAACATCAAACTATGTTTGAAGGTGATGTTACAATCATTGACACATAAATGTTTGTGTGAATTATGAGACAAGATGGATTACTTAATGATTTTATAGATATAATTAAATTAATAATAACTCTATGCAATAAAGACAAATAATAAAATATCACAAACATGTTATATAATATATTAGACTATGCAAAAAGAGGATAACAATACACTGATAAGGTGGTATGGCTTGTCAAGACCAAGAATCCATGGGATGTTAATTATCTAATGGACATATGATTAGTGGGATATGAAGTTACAAACACTGTATTTGACTTTGGATGTATAACGAATATTTGATGCATCAAGAAAACACTATTCATGGGCACTATTCTTAAGTTACTATTCATTGATGAGGTTATGAAATGAGATTATGTGATTGTTATGTGTGTGAGAGATATATGGATTTTTCAATCCATTATGTGGTTTTAGGAATCATAAAACGGTATTAGAGCAAGTTCAAATCTTGTTTGGAGGAGAGGATGCTAGAGTACATTCTTGTTTATGTGTTTTATAGGTATTTTATTGCAAGTATGAAAGAAGCCTATCAAGTGTAGAGAGATTCTGAAGGAGGCCCTATTGTGAGTCTATTGTAGGTTTTAAGAGCACATAAGAGTGGAGGAAAAGACATGGGGAATGTGTTGATGAAGATCCAAGACAAATTTGACATGATGATGGAGCATTTTCAAGAGGAATAAATTCAATGATATGGTTGGGTGATGAAGAAGAAGGTGAAGTGGCCTATGAAGCTGCTTATTGAGAGACGAAATAGGTAAGATATGAGAATTGACTCAATGATATAAGAGGATAAGAAAAAAAACATGAGATTTATTTTGGATGGGCCATTGGCAGCCCATAGTGAAATTTAAGAGCATGTAGAACATGATGAAATTGAAGAAGAGGTGTATGTTTCTTGTGAATAAACTTTGGATGAATATGATGTCCAAGTATGTGCACATGATGACATGGATGATGATGAATATTTAATCCATGTATTATGGCATGTGAGTGAATAAAATTTTAACCATGGGGAGTTTCAAGGAGAGAAATATTGTAGCCATGAAGATTTATAGATAGAGGTAGAAGAAAGTTGAGAAGAATTGATTTTTTTGTGAAGAAACATTGGATGTGGTTGTTGTGGAAGTGGGTTCACATGAGAGTGAATGAAGGATGTTGTTGTGTCCATTGGTGAGAAGCTACGAGTGGATGTGTTTTGTGATTTGGAAGATAATTCAAGAGGTGGTTGGATGCTGAGTGAAGAAATCTAGGTGGGATTTTGGTAGAGATGGATAACTAGTAGTGGGCTTGAGCTCACATGGGATAATGATGAGTATGGTAGAGCATCTTGGTGGAGTTAAGTTTTTGGTGGTTTGAATCCCACATGTGAATCCATTGGAATATGGATTAGCTTTTGGTACAAGAGGACAATTTTAGTTTCAGATGGGAGGTGTGATCCCATGATATGGTTTCAAGAAGGTCAATATGTAGAAATTAGAAGTGGAGAAGGAAAAATAACATTATCCTAGAGTACTTGGAAAGTTTTAAGGGGATGCCATGGTCATTTCTCTTCATGACCAAAAGAGTGGTTTTACCACTTACCCCATCCATGTTACTGAGAGATGACATTTTCTACCTCAGATGTCTAATGTAGGAGCATCCAAGGGTTCAGGAAATATTTCATCACCCAAAAATAGAGTGTAATGTTCATGTGTTTATGTGTATGCCTAAAAATCTTTGAGATACAATTAGGACAACTAGTAAGAGTTGACTTATTTTTAGCTAGAGGAGAATTACATGGTGGCAAAACACTATTCATGCAAACTATTCACAAGTTGTTATTCAATGATGAGGTGGTAGACACTATTCATCTTGGTTAGGTGTCTAAAACACTATTTTCGAGTGCTTAGGTGGAATGGGTTGAATTTGTCATGTGTGATAAGGAAATAGTGGTAAAAAGGCACACCTACCTCTTTTGGAAGCTTATTCTAAGTGGGAGACATGTTTCAATATTTAAAATTGGCATGTTTATTTTCCTTTTGTCATTTCATGAAGGTGGCACCAAATTTCCAAAGACTTTTTTTTCTTAGTCAAAAGTGACCCCATGGAGCATGTGTCTTGGGGTATGCCTTGTCTCATGTTAAGATTCCCTCCATGTGAAGGGGTGGCAGCATTTTGGGCCCCTTTTTTTGGTTGTTATTTTCTCCCATAATTTTATATAAATGGTTGTATTCATGATTGGTTGAAGAAGGTGAGTTTGGGAGAGTAATATTGGATAAGATTAAGGTACCACCTTAGCATGTTGGCCAAATATTGAGAGTGTTTAATGGCATGAATTGGTGGCATGGCCTTTGAATTGTAATACTTTGTTGTTTTAATTGGAATTGTGAGGACGTTTATGAGATGTGATTATGATATTTTTGTGTGTGAGAGATATATGTATTGTTTATTATGTGGTTGAAGGCCACATCAATATGATCCCTCAATCAACATGGGAGGCCATTGGTGATATTGTTTGATATAAAATAAAACTAAACCTCCTTTCAAAATAATGTTACACCATCAACAAGAAGATGGTATTGAGGAAAACCAAACATTTATTCTCTCATCTATCTCTAATTCAATCTATATTTGAAAGGAAAATTTAGCCTTATTTTATTTATTTTCCTCAGATTAGGATTGATCCTTCTCAACAAAGGCTAAGAACATTTAAATGTATACAAATATTTTGTTTAAATTCATTTTTTTAAGCCTCATGTTCTTTATAAGGAGATTATATTTAATAGATTAATTTTAATCTTTAATAAGTATATATTTTATTTACTATACAAATACTCCCAAGAGTGTTTTTCCCTAAGTGGATACTTTTTGAAGTTACTAAACTACAAATTTTGCATGGAAGTTCTTGTATGAGTTTTATTTTTATTTATTATTATTATGTGAGCCTTTTGTATGGATCAAGGCCAAGTGAAAGATATCAAGGTATGCATCACTCCATGGATATTTGAAATAGTGAGTTAGGATAAATAATTTCCTTCTAAGTTTCTTTATACTTTTTTAAATAAAAAATAAAGTCACATTATTGCCTTAAGACATCAACTTGGTCTTAGAATAAAGGTAGAGTCCTTAGGTGTGTACAACATTTTTACCATATGTACATAGTTATTATTATTTTTATCAGATTACATTTACTTATCTTAATATTTAATTTTTTTATGTTTTATTAAAGTGGCTTATCCCATGATGAGGATTTGATTTTTTCTTATTTTATTTATTTTTGGCTCTACCATAAGTACAGATTCATAGAAATTTATTTTCTACTAGAACCACACATAAGTCATCTTATAAAATGCATAATATTTTAATACTCTATAATAAAAAGGGTGTTAAATTCCAAGCCCCTTTAGGAGTTGATAATTAAATCTTAGAATTTCTTCTCCAATGACAAGGTTATGAAGCATAGGATTTTTTAGAAAAGAAGTTTTTGAACTGTTAAATAATTATTATTAGATAATCAAATAACTTTTCTATTTTCCTACATTTTAATATTAGTATTCAATAAAAAGTTTCTTTTTATTACATTAAAATAAATCAAATGACATGGAAATCAGGAACAACTTCCAAGCTCCTAAATGACTTATCTACAGAATTAAGGTCAATATTGGAAATATAACAACAAACAATTGTAGAAGCATTTGAAAATTGAACTTAAAATAACTTGTACAATAAGAATATATGGATTAGTTTTGGAAAAATATAATTACATAGGGTAAATATTATGAGTAAGTTATTTTGAGTTATTTTTGAACATATCATTACAATTTGAAACTATATATGTAAATGTGTAACTTCCTAAATCTATTGGCAATCAAATCTTAGGTTGAAATTAAGAAACACAAAGATCGTATGAATGATCTTAGGTAGTTTTAAGAGTGTATAGATGATATTGGTTAGTATTTTCCTATGATATGGTATTAACCTTGAAAATATAGTTCTTTAAGTATTCTAATTTGAATATTTCAAAAGAAGGTAGTGATTTCTTAGAAAAACATGTTTTTTAGGATTAAGATCATGACTTAGGAAAACACTATGTAGATTACATATGTATATATATAGTATCTTTGGAGAAGAAAGATCATATCTCGAGACCATGCTTAGAGCATGTAAATTTGCCTTTCTCACAAAACCACTATTTTATTTTGTGTTGTGCATTATGTTGTAATGATAAGCCACATCTATAGTAGAGCAAGATGACATTAGATGTAGAGAAACATGATAGAATGAATAAGCAAAAAAAAGAATCATATTTGCACCATAGGTCATGAGTAACACAAATAAAAAATATAATTACAATGTTTTTGAGTAAAGATAAGTAATTTTCTTGAATATGGCTTTCACAAATATATTTTTTATCTTGGAAATCAGAAATCTATTTTTGACATTCCAATAGTTGTCATTAATTTTCCATATTCACATGGTATGGTGTGAGTAATAAATGAATGAAAAAAATGCTAAAAAATGATACTTTATAAAGACTAAAACCTTGATACAAAATAGAGAATCTTGAACATAAGATTCATGAGCTATTTCATTCCGAATACATAATATTGACATAACTTATCATAGTCCTAGTTATAAACATCATATACATGAATCAATTATCGAGTAACCTATGTGTGAAAAACATAACCCTTTTCTATAATCAAGTAAGAGTTTCATGATTATAGTATCCAACCTCACTAAGGTTTATGATGTTTTACCAACATTATTGATCATTCATTTGTACAACATCAATTGCGTAAACTCATCTTTGGCTTAAGTAATTAGGAGGTTTCCCAATAGAAGTGACACTATTTTATTATTCTATTTTAAAGTAATTCTAGGCTTTGGCCTTGACTTATGCATATCTCTGCTTCATTCCATACATCTAAAGTGAATGTTATTGCTTTATTTCCATGGATATGTTGCATTTACTATGTTAGTATCCTAGCATAGATGGAAATTAACAACTATGAGACATTGCCAAGTATGATAACAATATCTCCACCATTATATCTTTTGGGATTTTTTTTGGTGTACAAACTAGAGGATTTGTATTAAAATTTATATATTGTTGTAGATAGAAATTTGGAAATTTAACATGCAAAACCCATATAAAATTCATATAAATTTAAATCAGTAGAGTTAATGTGAAGGAAATAATTGGCCATAGATTTTGGATCCAATGAGAAATCCAACACTTCAATGAATTTTCACTACAATTTCACACATTAGAAATCTATTATACAAAAAAGAACATAGATTATGATGATCATTCTAAAGAATATTTTAACCAAAGATAAGGTATTGTAAAAATGTATCATTTTATAAATTTGAGGCATCCATACATGAAGTTAATCAACATAAAAAATGATGAATTTATTATCAATCAAACTCAATAAAGAAGTGTCAATCTAAGCTTGACATACTATTCTTGAGAAAAATCAACAAAATCACACAATGATGGAAAAATTTATATCATTGTTATGCTAGCCACAATGGATTCAATGATAACTAAACTAAGTTAGGAAACCCAAAATATAAAATTTAGTTCATAATGAAGCAAGTGGTACTACCTTGAACCCCCATAACCCTTTCCTAGACAAATTACTACCGTAGTAAGGTCACCATATTAGCCATCAACGTGAAAATTATAAATTACAACTCTTAAAATCACCTAGAAAGATGAAAAACAATTGGAGATTATTGTAAATGATTTGTTTTACTAATTAGTAACTATGTTTTACAAACTTAAGTAAATAATCTATAAAACATGTTATTGCTAGATAGTTCTTTATTGCATTTTTTAACAGGCCATGATAAGGTTTGAGACTATTAGACTATTTAAGCATTGAAAAGCTATTGTTAAGAGCATAAATATGTAACTCTATGAAAATTCTAATCAATTTTTACTTTAGTAGTTTTTTTATTTGGAAAAACCAATTTATAAAAGAATTTTTAAATGGATGCAGAAAGGAAGAAAGATTGTAACTAGTTATGCAAAATAAGGGAAAATAAGAAGTAGATTAAATATATACACACTAAAAATTTAAATATATTTGTTATATAATCCACCTCACATCAATTGAGGTCCTCTTAATGACTGCATATGTCCTCATTAGAATAAAATCATGATTCTATAAAACTAGACATTAGTGTTCTCAAAGAGTACAGCTTAACATGTGCAGGCTGGGGAACATGATCCACTGATTTATATAAAACTAAGGTAATATTATTTATAAGCTTTAAAAAACATTAAAAACATTATTTATAAGCATAGGTTTAGGCCTACAACAACTTGATACCCTGTCTCCTCCTTGTCTTTGTTTTGTGACATTCTCACATCATCAATTTTTCAAGTTCTTCTTAGCATTTCTGAATCATGCCATACAAAATAAAATAACTATCATAATTATTTCAAAAATACATTGTTATAAGAATGAAAAATTAAAAGGAGCCAAACAATAAAATGTCGTGTACTTGAGATTGCATGATTTTAGATAAAATATGAACTAGAAATCCATAGTTTTGTTGATCTGCCTCCTTCACTAATAGTGAAGAAAACATCAAATAAATGTTGGTTTTTCATTTATGAACTCTTGTTAGGATTAATTTTTTATTTCAAAAAAGATAAATATGTATATAATGAAGATGCAAATGGAAAAGGCAATGAGAAAACTAGATCTTATTAGCTTTATTTAGAACTATATTTAGTACCATTTGTCCTTTATCCACACAAGTCAATGCTCTATGAACTACATAGTAAAGTTTAAAAACTAAAAAATAGATATTAATTTATGAAGTTTGACACCAAAATGTACTATATACTAAAAATATTCCATTTAATGCAATGGTTAACCATGCATTTTGGAGCTACCAACTGATGTATTTTAATTTACAACTTTAATGTGTGTTAAGGTGAGCATTAATTGAAGGCTGAGTTAAAGTTAAGAGAGCCAACATTGTGATACAATAGGTATGAAAAATTAATACTATCAATGTCATTATTACAATTAGAATATATACATAATTTCATATGGTACGTACATAATGTTTTAATTTTTATTTAGCTTTGGATTGCCCTGATCTACATGAAACTTATAATAACATACAAAATTTTCAACCAATTAATGCACAGAAAAATAATATTTTATATATTATCAGTTACAAAACTTACAACTTACCTATGAAAAATATTTACATATTTCAAAACATGTAGAATGATGACATTTGATTATTTGAGGGCTCTTAGTTTAATCATAGGTTAGAGAAAAATAATCACATAAGTATACCCTTACAGACTAATATGAGATATTCTTTCTATATATTTACCCTTTTAAAAATATGTGTAATTATTGGTTATAATTCCTTGAATCGTAAATTTATATTAACTTAGAATCCTTCCAATAAATCTTATTGTTATTATTTTTACCAATTATACTTATTTCTCAATACATTAGTATTCCTCTATTATAATTTGGTTATTTTTTCTTTCAGGTTTATAACACGAAGGAGGATATGAGAAGCTCAAATTTTTATTTAAGCCTTCTTTAATTTAGGAAGATGACTTGCCATGTAATTTAATTATGTGTGTGTGTGTAATTTTAATGTAATAGTATTGTGTATATATAAATAATATAACTCACACACCATTTTATACTTGTGTTTACAATTCTTGAAAGGATTCTTAAAAAAATAAAAAATAAAACAATTGCATGTATTCAACACATTCCAGGAATATATTATCAAATTATATAATTTGGTTTTGTGTAGAGAGAAATAATACACTACAAAACTCACAGAAATTACAATTCAATTTACCTTGCATGAAATTTTGCAAATAATTAACGAAATATAATTCCACATTATAAGGGTGTAACACATTTTACAAGGCCATCTATGATTGAAAACCCAAAACATATCAACAATATATATATATATATATATATATATATATATATATATATATATATATATATATATATATATATATATATATATATATATATATATATATACTAATTTCAAGTAAATATTAGGGGATCCTATCTCAATGAAAGGTATGACCCTATTATACATCTCTATGTGAAAATGTAGTAGCTAAAAACATAGCGATAAAAAATGTAGCAGTAAAAACATAGTATGGAAAAAATGTAGCATGACAAAACATCACGAAGACAAAACGTAACAAGAAAAAAATGTAGTCTTATTGGTAATGTCACAAAAATCTAGTGAGGAGCATAATTGGGGAATGTTAGTGATTAACACATTATTTATTTGTTGTCTAGTTCATTTTGGTGATAGTAGTTAACATTTCATGGTGGAAAAATAATGCACCAAATTTACAAGAAAAATAATAGATGAAAATATGATTTCATGAGTTTTGACCTTTAGTTAAAAGTTTTGTCATATTCTGTGTAAGCACATCCTTTATTATATATTATTCCTGCGATGTTTTGTCCTTGCTTTATTTTATCTTCACTATGTTTTTTATGCTACATTTTTGTCGGGTACCTACTATACACTTTAATCTTAGAATTATGCATTCATTTTTTTATAAATTACCAATTTTCAAAGTAAAAGTAATTCTTTCAAGTTAAACATTTTATCTTAAAACATATAGCTCCTACATATAACATATAGATGCTACATGTAGTTTCTACATAAGTATCTTATTCTATTTAAATAACAAAACTAATTTTTTATTTTCACAAATCCTTTCCATAGAAAATATCACCTCCCATCCATATGAATTCATAAGGCATATAACACCATAGTCAACCCCAAAGCCTCAGAGGTGACTCAACTAATTAACACACACACACACACACACACACACACACACACGCGCGCGCGCGCGCGCGCGCACAAAGACAACAATAAGATTTCAACTAAGTTTTTTAGAGAGAAGGATGGATAAATGGGGAGATCAAATTTTGATAAGGTACATCTCTATTAGAGTGACCATAGACACAGAGATGGGTTTAAATGAAATAGAGATTTTAATTTATGACTTCAAATCCCTTACTTAGAGGAACATTTGTTCTTAATAATTCCACAAACTTTATGCATTTTATAACAAAAGGAAGACAAAACTTGGATTTTAGAATGGGAGCTAAAGAATATTGACATGAACAATTGAGAATAGTACAATCAGATCAAATTACAAGAGCTGAGTTGTTTTCAACTAGAGGAGAATGATGATAAAAATGAGGCCAAACTTCCATAGGCCATAAATTTTGATCCGTAACTTTGTTTGAGCTCTCCTTCACACCAAATTGATCATCTTAAAAAAAATTATACATCCATAACCCACTTTATCTAGTTATGGATGTTTTCAATATTTTTACAAGGCCATACATGACCATCTGAGGGTCTAAAAATGTATTTTAATATTTTTTAATATTTTTTTATTTTAATAAATTATACATTTTTGTAATTGACTGTGAAATTTAGTTCAAATTCATCTAATAGGTTAATTTTAATGTTTCAAATATTTTTTTGAGATTTTTAGAGTTGTGCGTACTTGCATGTAAAATTTACTAAAAATAAAAGCTGCTAAAAATAACATGTCAAGTGTTTTTTTAGAGTTTTGAACTTTTCATGTCAACTCCAATTTTAAGTTGAGGTTTATTTATGTATGGTTTGTAATTATTTCAATTATTCAATACAATCAATAAAGAGTATTGTTTTAGAATTAATGTGCCTATTATATATTTTTGCCTTGATAGTATTTGGGTTAATTATTTGGTATCAAAGCAAGTTCAAATCGTAGAGGTGTAAGAGATGGTGAGAGGACAAAGAGGAATTGCTTAGATTGACAGGCAATCTAGAACATAAAGCTCTGATGCCAATTTTTTAGGATATTACTCTCCTTAATAAGAGTATATATGATTACCTTGTATAAGCAACTAAACACGGAATTATACCAAAATTAACAAGTAACTAGAATTCACCAATGACACAGAATATGAGAGACAATACACAATATTATATTAATACTCATCTAGAAAAGAATACAATGAAGAGATGCCACACTCTTCCACACCTTACAGGCTTCCCACACCAAGTGTACAGTTATTCTCTTTCAAGAGTTCACTCTCCTACCAAAAATGGTCCCAACACACAACTCAAACACAGAGTTGGTGTTCACCTCCACTAGCTAGTAATAACACTGTCAGTCCAAGTACTCAAAGTACTTCAAGTAGATCTCACATGAACTTGCAACAACCTGCAATCAAATGATCTTACTTACCATGTAGATCTACCATGAACTTGCAATAACCTACAATTCAAAAATCTTACAATTGGAAGGATCTACCTTGCCTTCCTCTTTTGCTCTGCTTTACAATACATGCCAATGGGTCTATAAATAGCTCCCATACTAAACAATAACTTAGAATTATAATTTACAATAATTAGACACGTAGCTCAAAGCTTGAAATAGTCTTTACGTGCAAATAATTGGTTCAACAAACTAACTGTTTGTGTAACAAATAGTTTTAGAACCGCACAGGTGACCGACGTCAGTCCCTGTCTGTCTAGAGATGACCGACGTCAGTTGACTCCTACCATTGTTAGTTTGCCCTTTTCACTGTAGATGACCGACATCGGTTACACTATCGACATCGATATCCCTAGAACTCAGCAACATCCTCCATGTCTGCATCAGTGAAGCTTTTAGCTCCACAACCTAACAATCTCCCACTTGGAGATAAACAACTGCACCTATACCTATACCTGTACATCATCTAGTTTGTTTCCTGGCTTTGTATCTCTCTTCAAAATCACTCCTGAAGACCAACCACCACAAATCCTGTGGTGTACCTCCTGTCATCCAAATCACCTGCCACATCTACATCTACAAACCCATGTAGAAAAGAACTTGACCCTGCATAGCATGTGCACCTACTGCTAGTCCCTCTCAGCTACCTGAAAATCCACTGAATTGCCCTCCAGTGCTTCTTTCTCAGATTGACCCCAAACTCACTGATAACTCCCACTACTTGGGAAACTCAGGTCTAGTACACATGTACTTAACCTCATCATGTGAATCAAGACACTGTTCATAGAACTGTCCAACCATCAGAGTGCTAACCAGTTTCACATAATCATCTAAAGACAAAGTCAACTTGTGACCTTCCATGTCCCTAGAACACACTCATGCCAAAGAATCTTGCTGCTTCTAGATTCCTCATGACACACCTCTGAACTAACTTTACCTTTAGTTCAGCAACTCCTTGTATGTGTAACCCTACAACAAACACACAATATAGTAACAAGATAATGTAGCTAATATTATCCAACCTGGTAAAGAGAAACACAATGGTCAAACCTCCATTGCCCTGCAGCTTACTCAAGACCATATACCCTAGCCTTCCATCTCACGTGTCCATTCCCACTCTTCTTTATCCTAAAAATCCATTCGTCTTCTAGTGCTTTCTTCCAGCTGACAACTCTGCCAAAAAACTCCCGTTTGGTTCTTCTCCAAGGAATCACATTCCTCATCCATGCCAAGCTCCCACTGTTTCCTAGATTCTACCTACTCTTCTTCTTTAATAACTTCCTAGTCCTTGACCATCAGTGAGCAACAAGTAGTGTAAAGAAGGGAAATGATGAATTTGAGGCTTACTTACCCTTTTATTCCTCCATATGGGTGCTTGAGACTCCTTAACAGCTTGCTGTCCACCCAAAATTTGTCTCAGTGACCAATGTTGGTCACATCTCAGTCTACACCCGACTGATGTCGATTCTATGCGACTGCCTTATCACCGACGTCGATTCACCCTGACCGACGCTAGTGTTTATATGTCGTGAGTCACTGACATTAGTCTGCACATAGCTAACATCGGTCCTTGTTTGGATGTCGATGCCAGTTTTCTAACTGACGTCAGTCTCTGTGTTTTACTTGTGAGTGATGACTTTTACCTGTAAGCTCCTTTTGAATCAAAACCCTATCCAAATCAACCTTGCTCTACTTAGAATTCTTTAGCCTTCTCCATTGATCTCTGTCTATCATCTTTTCCTTGAAAACCAAGGCTTTCCTGTTCTTGTCACAAACATCAAATTTCTTCCTTCTGCAATACTGTGATCCTCCAACAGAAGCTACTACCTTCTTTGTTGACCCAGTGTCAAGAAATGTCACTTTCTTCTGTTGCTTACATAAATCTCGATCCATGCTTTTCAAATCTGAAAGCATACCTTTTGACTCAAGAACATGCATCCCCTTCTTATTCATGTGACTAAGCCTATTAAGCCACATCTTCGAATCTACAGCTGAAGTAGATGAACTAGAAGGAGAATCAGTAATACAAGTAGATAGATAAAGCATACCTACTTTCTTACCTCTTGCTACAACAAGTGCACCCTTGGAAACTTTCTAATAATCCACTGTGATAGTTACTGTGCAACCCTCATCACCCAACTTTTCAATAGAAATCAAATTTCGCTTTAGGATTGGGATATGCATGACCTCCTTCAACACCCATGTGTTGCCCATCTACAATTTCAGCTTCACTTTCCCTTTGCCAACCATTTGACAAGGCTTACCATCCCCTAAATAAATTTCTCCAAAGTCTCCCTGGACATATTCATGAAAAAAATTTCTATTTGGGAATGCATGGAAAGAGGCACTAGAATCTAAAACCCAAGATTCTACTTTATCCAAGGAACATACCAGAGCATCCTATGCAACAAAATCTACAACATGTGCTTCTTCATGTCCTTCATGCTGATCTTCAATCGACCTACAATCTCTCTTTACATGCCCTTGCTTTCCACATTTCTAGTAGGTTATTCTACCATACCTAGACTTGGATCTCCTACCTATCTTTGACCTTGATCTTCCATGCTCAATCTTCTCTCTTTGCCTTCCCATGCTTTCAACACTCAAAGCATTCCCTGATGATTCACCTGTGCTTTTCCTACGAATTTCTACATTCAAGATTACACTCACAACATCATCCACTTTTAAAATTTTAGAAGCAGACGCAATATTGCTAACTGCCATTACCAAATTCTTCCAACTTTCAGGTAATGAGCATAAGATTAAGAGATCCCTAATTTCATCATCAAAATTTATATTCACTAAAACTAGCTGGTTTACCAAACCATGGAAATCACTAAGATGACTATGTACAGATCCACCTTCCAACATTTGCAAATTAAATAATTGCTTCATAAGAAATACCTTATTTGAAGCTGAGGGTTTTTCATATAAATTTGCCAAAAATTCCATCAACTCTACCATTGTCTTAGCCTATGATAAGTTGGAAATCACAGATGATGCAAGACTCAACCTTATAGATCCCAGAGCCTTCCAATCAAGAACCATCCATTCTTCATCTTTCATATCTATGGGTTTGCATGCAACCCCACCCAATGGTAAGTACAAATCTTTCTGATACAGATAATATTCTATCTGCATCCTCCATATTTGGTAATTCTTTCCATTAAACTTTTCCATTCGTAGCTTACTTTCTTCTGCCATTGCTATACTCCCACTCAATCACAAACCCCTGTGAGTGACCTGTAATCAACAAACACTAACCAGATCTAATACAACATGTTAGTAAACCCAACCAAAAGATCTGATACCACTTGTCAGGCAATCTAAAACATAAAGCTTTGATGCCAATTTGTCAAGATCTTACTCTCCTCAGTAAGAGTATATATGATTACCTTGTATAAGCAACTAAACACAGAATTATACCATAATTAACAAGTAACTAGAATTTACCAATGACACAGAATATGAGAGACAATACACAATCTTATATTAATACTCATCCAGAAAAGAATACAATGAAGATACGCCACACTCTTCCACACCTTACAGGCTTCCCACACCAAGTGTACAGTTATTCTCTTTCAAGAGTTCACTCTCCTACCAAAAATGGTCCCAACACACAACTCAAACATAGAGTTGGTGTTCACCTCCACTAGCTAGTAATAACACTGCCAGTCCAAGTACTCAAAGTACTTCAAGTAGATCTCCCATGAACTTGTAACAACCTGCAATCAAATGATCTTACTTACCATGTAGATCTACCATGAACTTGCAACAACCTGTAATTTAAAGATCTTACAATTGGAAGGATCTACCTTGCCTTCCTCTTTTGCTCTATTTTACAATACATGCCAATGGGTCTATAAATAGCTCTCATACTAAACAATAACTTAGACTTCTAATTTACAATAATTAGACACGCAACTCAAAGCTCGAAATAGTCTTTACATGCAAACAATTGGTTCAACAAACTAACTGTTCATGCAATGAATAGTTTTGGAACCACAAAGGCGACCGAAATCGGTCCCTATCTGTCTAGAGATGACCGACGTTGGCTGACTCCTGCCATTGTCAGTTTTCCCTTTGCACTATAGATGATCGACGTTAGTTACACTACCGACACCGGTACCATTGGAACTCAACAACCTCCTCCATGTCTACATCAGTGAAGCTTTTAGCTCCACAACCTAACATAGATGAACATCACCATGCAAGAGATACAGAGGAAAGTAAAACAATTACCTAAAATTATTGTAAATAAAAGACAAAGGATAGTATAATATGACATAGAGGATAAAACAAATAATGAATAAGAAACTCTGAAAGAAGAAGAATAATAGGAACAACTACCATCAATGGAAGATGCTATGGTTAGAGATTTAGAGGGAAGGAATGAAGGAATAAAATTTAACATTCCAGCTTATGGGGGAAGTTTAAAGTTGATATACTTAATGAATAACATGGAGAATTTGTTCATGGGTGCTCTTTCAGAATTTAAATTAGCTAGTTCACAGGCAGGTGGGAAACTAGTTAGGGAGAATCTGGCAGGAGGAACAAACCCTGGAGGAACTGTAGGGGGTGTTGAGAAGAATGTTGGGTTAGAATCTTTGGTTGATGTGGATAATGGAAAGTCTTCATGTGTATCTGATCCTTTTTGTGGGGTCCGTGTCTCCCCATTGAATTCCCCTTTTTATTTGTTGGGGCAGGATCTCGAAATGGAAAAAGATAATTTTGATTCTAACAAGGAAAAGTCCTTAGAAGGGCTGAAGGTAGGGTTCTCAGAATAAAGGATATGGTCATCTCTGTTTGGCAAGAAACCTACTGGAAAATCTCTTTTCCCACTGGTGACTGCTAAGTCTTGCTAGGAGAAAGGTGAGTTTCAAGTTTTTATTCCAGATCCTTTAGTCAAATTTTTTGTCTCCTCCATGGATTTCACCCTAGTGGGCAAATTTTTAGGAGCAAGACCAGATCTAGAATCTCTTATAAAAATGGTAAAAGGAAATGGGTAATTCGAGGAGAGGTAGATATTGCACCAATGTTGAATGGTTTATTCTCGTTTATCTTCAACTATAAGGAAGACATGAATACGGTTCTTTGTGGAGGACCGTGGTCTTTTGGTAAATGCTCTCTCACTATTAAAAAATGGGAGCCTAACATGGATCTCTCAGATTCTTTTTTCTTAACCACTCCCATTTGGGCTAGACTTCCTGGTCTCCCTTTAGAATTTTGGCATGAGGACATTTTTAAAGGTATTGCCAGTTCTTTTGGTGAACTTGTGGCATTGGATAATGCTACAGCTTCTAGAACCAAACTTCAAAGTGCCAGACTTTATGTTAAAGTGGCAGACCTAAATCATCTCCCAAAAAAGGTAGAAATAATATCCAAGCTTGGTAAAAAAACTCAAGAATTTTTTTTGAAGATTTTCCCCAACTCTTGCTATGCTTGTAAGAAATAGGGGCATCTGGTTAAAAATTGTCCTTCCAAATGTAAAAATCATCCTAGTAGTGTTTTGGATGGGAAAAAGACCAAGGTCCAGCAAAAGAAAGTATGGAAACCCAAAGAAGATCATTGCCAAGAACAAAAGAGTAATGAAGATTCTAAAGCTCCACATGCTGAGGCGGATAAAGAGCCTTTTTTTGAAGATTCTAATGATCCACATGCTGAGGTGGATAAAGAGCCTTCTTTTGAGAAAGTAAACTCTGAGAAAGGACATAGTTTGCAATCAGATACCATAATACCTGAATAAAGAATAGATGATCTGATAGATCTATCAAAACAAATCATTATCTATCAAAGAATAAAAGATCGATGGAGAGATGTAGACGACAAAATTGTGCTAGAGGAAGGTGAATTCTTGGCTAAAGCCAGAAACAAATCAGAGGAGGGAGATCTTCTTTTTTCCTAGTCTAGGGAGATCCAGGTGTTATCTCAGGCTGATAATGAATTTCCTTTGGATTAGCCTCCTCCCCTAGAAGTTGTGAAAGATAATGGAGAAAACTCAAAGCATAAACTAAACCATAGAAAAAAGGTTGAAAAAAAGATCAATTCTAAGTGGGTAGAAACTAGAAGTAGCAAAATAGATCAGCAAACTAAGGTGAAACCTCTTTCTTCTACTACGAATAAATCTAGAAAAAGAGCTAAACAATATTCTAAAGTGAAACTAGATGTTGGTTCCAAAGACAAACCTAGAAGAAGACCCACTAAGAAAACCAGAGAGTTAGAAAGTATGCAGAATATTGCTGATGGTAGGCAGGCAACTATTCTGGATTTTACCCCTAAAAAATAGATGTGAAAATCATTACTTGAAATATTAGAGGGCTGAATAGTATTCATAAACTGGATATTGATGTTGTCCCTATTAAACCTGATTTTGATGCTGCTCTTCAGTAGGTTTCAAGAATGCTTTCCTAGTGGTTGTTAATGCTTTATCTTTTTTGATTCTGTTAAAGGGTTGCGGGGTCCCTTCAAAACTTGCTTTTACCATAATCTAAAACATGGAGAATTTTTTTGAATGGAGAACTTTCAAAAAAGATACAGAGGTAAAGTTTGTGAATACACAATATTTTCAAACTTTTATCACGTAATGACACTTTGTATCTTGAAAGAACCTATTTAGTCTCAATCTCTCTAAGTGCATGCCTTAAGGGGTGAACCAAGAAAGGGGTGGGAAGACCATTGGTGCTTCATAGGACTGTTATCCCTTTTTACACTTATTATCTACACACTTGTCTCCTAAAAATATTATCCCTAAGCTTGATCTTCTCTATTGTACCCATTCCAACCATTTGCTACATTTTATCCTCTTACTCCTCATCTAAATCCCTTTTTTTTAGTCGACTGTGCTAGGTCAAATAGGTTGAAATTATATAGTTTTAGGATATTTTCACTTAGTAATTAGGTTAGCCTTTGGCCAAATTAGCTTGGGACCTAGTGAATAATTATCCAAAATTCTGCTAGGTCGACTAGGTCGACCCTATCGATGGGGATTTTTGAAAGGGTCTAGGGTCAAATATGCATATATATACAAGTTCATTCCCATAATTTATTAAGGAGAAGTGAAATTAGAAGTAAAATGATGAACATCTACTTATTGACCATTCTATTTAATAAGTAAATCTTAGGGTTTAATACTTTATTTGGAGATACGAGTCTTTTCTTGTGGAGAAGTCTTTTGGGTGCATTGATAGGTTTTATATCCTAGAGTTGATTTATCCTTGTCATCCTTACATACCACAATAACTTATTGCAAAGCAACTTGGACAAGGGATATATTAAGGCTTTGTGGGTTCATCTTCAAAGGTAAGTATTCTTTAAATTTATTTCTCTTTTGTAAGAGTAGATATATATGCATTTATGCTTCTCTTCCATACATTAGGATTCTACATACATTGACATGAGTATATGTCTTCTATACATTTTTAATTTTATTATTTCTAACCCCCACTTTGTGTCACAAACCTTGGTGAGCACAAGATTAGATTTACTTTACTTGTTATTAGTATAGGTGAAATATCAAAACTCAGGACCCATTTAGGGTGATTACATGATTGTGTTAGACTAAAGGCTTTGGAACCCTCCTTAACATGGTGTATTGTAGTAGGAAATCCCCTAATCAAGTCTAGAATATCCCCATATTGGTCATGCTCCCACATAACAAATGTGTCCCCATTTAGAATTTTATGGTATGATCTATCTTCTTAGAGCTAGGATTGATTTATAGACATGATGCATTTTTTATTGCATACATTCTAGTGAACACAACATGAATCTAACCATTGAAGGATTGTTTCACTTATTTCATCATTTTATCATTTTATTTTTCATATATTTATGATGTTGGGTCAACTATATTGACATAGTACTAACTTTTGTGCACAAGTTTAACATATAGTTGCATCTAAATGACTCTATTTTATTTGTAAAAGTTTTCAAGAATTCCAATTTAGACTACTAGGTTAACCTAGTTGACCCTATACAATTTTAGGCATTAGATTCTGACTACTAGGTCAACCCAATTGACCTTTTACATTTTAGGAACTCAACAATAGGTTTATGCAAATCTTGGTCAACCTAATTGACACAGTTGGCTAGATTTACAAGCATTTATCAAGGTTATTCAATAGCAATCTCACTTATCTACATCCTACAACCCACCAAGATTTATTTCTATCTTTCCCTCTCATTTATTATAGTTCTATTTTTTCATAGTTTGAAATCTTTGATACTACCCCTATACAGTCAACTAGGTTGACCCTATCGATGTAGTTCTATATTCTATGTGTAGTCTAGAAAGCTAGGTTGACTCCGTCGATGTACTTCACTTTTAGAATTTTTACTTTTATAGTATAGAGGTGACACTGTCGACCCTATTATATATTCTTTACATACACTGTTGACTAAATCAATGCTATATTATGTTTCAAAGTTGGAATTAACCATTATATGCTAGTAATTAACTCACACTTTTAATTTTTGTTGTTTTCATGCTTAAAACAGATCACATAGTCTAATTAGGTGACTTTAAATATACTATTTAGTCTCACTATTTTCTCTTTTATGCACACATGACCAAATCACAAAATCTTAAAAAACATTTTAACAATTATCTACACCCAAGGCCTACCTACTTTGATTTCATCACCAAAGGGGAGGTCGACTTGGTTTTCTAGCCAAGTATAAACATGTGGTTAATGGTATATTTTGGATAAGCACCCAATATCCTTATCATTACAGTGTGTGAGGTGAGGGAGTAGGCCCCAATACCAAGCTTGTACCATTGCCAATACAGATTCCTTTTAGCCCAAACATCTTGAAACTATCATTATATTACTTTCTAGTTCCTTGATTAAAGCCAACTTCCTATCACATCTAAAATTATATTCTAATAATCTAAAAATATTTAGGTTGACCACTTATTTAGCTTTTACTTTCCAAGTTGACTTCTTGCTCTTTACTCAATTGTGTGTTGTATTGAAAAAACATGCATTAGCTAGTGTTGGTGCAAGGTTTTATGCTATGTGTATTAATTAGATCAACCTCATTAATCTAATTGATTGTGTGTTTCCATTCAGTTCTTGATTTTAAAAATAAATGCAAAATTATTATTATTTTAGTACATATTGGTTCAAATTGACACAATATCTTATAGACTCTATTTCTCCCTATCTATTATTCTAGGTCAACCCAGTCAACCTTATACACCTTTTTAGCCTCTATCTTTTTTGCTAGGTTGACCCAGTCAACCTAATATAGTTTTTAGACCCTATTTCTTGTGCTAAATCAACCTAATTGTGTTTATATAGTTTATATCAATTCTTATTTCCTTTCTTTCTCATCTCTTTTTCCTGATTTAATCTTTCTCCTTCATCATGAACTTTCTATTTGAAGACAACACTAAGTTGAATTCAACAAACATAATGAGTTTTACCAACCCTAATAGGGTCTCCCATATGTAGAGTAGGGATACTCTCTTAGATGAGAGTAATGTTCACATAGCCACTTGTACAATGAACTATAGGACCCCTCCTCATTCCTCTTCATAGCATAATCCTCTCTTCTCCCTAGAATATCAACCCAAATTAGAGTATACACCTAAAATGGTTTTCTTTATTTTTGAATTTCCTCAACATCAAGGAAAAGATCCCTCTACCCTTTACCATCTCATGATTAGTGGTCAATTTTAAGAGCCTCATTCACCTACTCCTAGATTCTCAAATAGATTTGGGGGTACCACTTTCTTTAATTCTCAACCTCTTCCCTTGATTATGGCCCCTTATCATACCATGACCTCTTCTTATTTAACTTATTCTACCTCAATGCCTAGTATTTTAACTAATATGGAAGGTTATACATCTAGTGGGCCTCTCATAAGATCCACTATTATTAATCTTTTTACTAGTGCATCATTTGCTACCCAAGGTAATCATTATTCTAGTGCTTCCTCTTCTCACCCCTTCACTAGTCCATCTTTTTCTAGACAAGTAAAATTTTCCACTAATTCCTCACATTCTCATAGTTCTTCTCAAGATCCTATAAATACCAATAATGGTACCCAAGCCAGTAATACCAACTCTAATGCTTAAAATAATGCTAACAATGCCAATCAAACCCATTAACTCTTATTAAAAACACTTAATCAAATGAATACCATTTAATCTCATAATACAAATCAAATGATGAGAATGCAAGTAAATCTTCTCCATCTTCAAACTCATCCTCAACCAATGTCTTGGGTCACACATAATTAAAATGTTCCCCCTCCTCCTCTTAGAGATTCCCATGGTAATCTCATTCCTCAACCTCCTTTGATCAACAAAACCATTCTATTACTAGTTTGGAAGATTTAGTAAATGCTTTATTTCAGGAATTTCAAACTAGTGATGTTCCTGAAAACACTTTAGCCCACTTCATAAATTATAAACAACTTGAAAATGAAACTACCCAAGCTTTTGTTAAAAGGTGGAAAACATTATCCAATAAATGTTAACATAACATGGATGATGATAACCTTTTCCATCTCTTTACCAATGCTCTTTTTACCAAGTTATAATATCGGGTTCACATTCTTTCTCCACGTACATTGGAGGATATTATTAACCAAGCTAAACATCAAGATTTCCTTATGCATAAATTTGAGCCACCACAACCTTATCTCTTACTTAATAACAAGAATCATAATGCTACAAATGATGGTGTCATAGACTCGTAGGAAACCATTCACACTATTCAAGCTATTATTCCTAACCAATCTTTGAAACCATCTCCCTCTTCTCAACAATACACCAATCCTCAGTTATCTTCACCTAATACCATCAAAATTCACAAACCTTTATCCTCAGTTAAATTAATTAAACATCTACCTAGGCCTCTACCATGAGAACCTGATCCCACTCATCCTATGAAATGTTGGTATGATCTAAACAAGTTTTGTTGGTTTCACACTAGTTGGGTTCATTCTCATGAGAGATGTAGGTAGCTTCATAATTTAAATATGTATTTTATTCTTGGTCTTAATTTTTATCATGATTCTATCATTATAAACTGTCAACAAGCCCATGACATTGATTTTAAGGCTCATAAAACACATACTAAATCTCAAGCCTTGAATCAAGCTAATGCTCATTTGGCTATCTATAAAGACCCTCTTCCTAATCACCAACCTAATCAAGATACCCAAGACAAGACCACCCCTTCCACCAAAAATGTATAAAGTCTTGTTGACCCAAATATTAAAGAGAACGTGGTTAATATGTCTATTAAGTGAAGGGTGGTTACTTTTATTGATCCTCAACCTATCTACACTCCTCCATTATCTCTCACATTTCATGTTATCCAAGATTCTTATCCAACTCATTTAAATGAGTTAGGGCAAGATGACCTTAAAAAATTTGATGTGCCACTTCTAACTCCTCCCTTGGATAAAACTTCCCATTCTATTTCTACCATCCCTCCATCTTCTTTACCTAGCACTAATGATAATCAAACTTCTATGAACACTTCCTTTGCTAGCTCTCAACCTACACCTGAACCAACTAATTCACCTTATCAACATAATTAACCTTTTTCTAAACCTTCTCCTTCTTATCAACACACATTCCAATGTAATTTAGCTCCTCCTTTCAAGGACCTTATTAATCACTATGCACCTATTGCTAACAATCTCCTCATGGGTTATGATGAGTGGGATCCCATTATGAAACTCACTAATCTCCCATCCAAAATTCCATTTCTTGAGCTTATGAGGACCTATCCACATCATAAAAATTATCTTATTCAACTCTTTTTTGAAATGAACATCCCTTGTCCTCCCCTAGGAGGATGTGAAATAATTTTATATGGATCTCAAATTAACATAGTACAATAATTTGAAGAGATGTCCATCCATGTTGATGAAACAATGGATGCTTATGTTTATTTAAAATTTACTATCACTTATATGATTCTCGATGAGATTATACTTCTTGTGGATGATATCCTTTATTAATTAGTGTCCAAATTGGTGATATCCAAGTCAAACATGCCTTAATTGATGAGGGTTCTAAAACCTATGTTGCCTCTCTTGATTATATCAAAACCCTTAGATATTTTGAATGCAATCTCAAATCTACATGCAAAACATGCCAAGGATATTATCTAAGGAAAATTCATCCTTTAGGCTATGTGTGGCTTCCCATTACCATCCCACCTATCAATATTCATGTGATGATATTTAACTTTCCTCTCTCTTATAACATCTTGCTTGGTAGACCGTGGACTCATCGTATAAGGGATATTACTTCTTCCACATGCCAATGCATTAAATTACCTGATAATGGAGATATTTATAGGATTTTGGGTGACATTAACCTTATAATTTTGAACAATTCCAAGATCATGGGTTTTTCAAGATTCTTACTCTTAAACCTTTGCCTAATCTTCCATTCTGTGAGTCTCAACGATTCAACTTTCCCATCAATTATACTCAAGGTTACAATGGTCATCCCAAACTTATTAGGAATATTAATCCTAACCTCTTAGATTATGATGATGATAAACCTAATGAGATCAACCTAAATATTAAAACTTATAATCTCTATCCTCATCTCATTTCTCAGCTTCTTACTTAATTATAGCCTCATTCTCGCAAACCTCTTTGTGATGATATTCTTGTTGTATTGACTAAGACTCGACATTATATTAACCATACCTCATTAGATGATAAGTTCATCCCTAATTTCATCATTGATATTCACACCCCTGACTAAGATGATGGTTATTCCTTAGATATTTCCTTTTTAGGTGGTCTTATTCAGGCCCGTGATGCTAAGATTATCTATCATAATTCTTCTTTACTTCAATATTTTCATGTATCTTCCTATATTCCATCATTTATAGTTATTAATTTTAGTATTTTTCCTATTTATCATAGAGTAGAGATGGTAATGACACCTCTATTTTTTGAGGAACCTCATAAGAATATCCTTATAGATCATGTTATGACTGGGCTTTACCACTTTGCTAGGTACCCTAGACCCTATAGTTTACTTATCCCTAAGATGTGTGCAACATTTATTCAACCTTATATAGACCCCACCCTTCCCTTAGTAGATATTGCATTAAATTCCATTCTTGCTCCTACTATATTTGAGCCCATTTTTGATCTCATTATAGTTGAGCCCATTTCCACTCCTACTGTCACAGAATCTATCCCTAATTCTGATCCTATTTCTCATTTGGTTGAGCCTAATCTAATTATTTCACCACCATCATATTCTCTTAATGATGGTTTACTTTCTTTACCTCATATGGCTCCATTTCCCACTAAATGGGTTGATGAGTCTTCCCAATCTCCTTTCATTCCTATTACACCTCCTCTTATGAGTAATTCTACTAAGCCTACTCACAAGCATATCTATTGATTTGAAGACATAGATAAACATTATTCCATACATTATCACAAACCATGATAATATATTGATACTTTACATCATTATACCTCTTAGTCCTTAGACAAGGCCATACTTCCCTCAAAGGTACTACCTAAGTATATTCTTAAGTATGGATAGGTGTATTGTCTTAATTACTAATATGGCACCCATCACACTGATTCTTATCATGTCCTTCAATAACACCTTAAAGATCACCTTATAGATATTATTAGACCTTCTACCATTCCTCCCATAGGTCATTCATACAAGAAGGCTCCCCATTCTTCTCCCATGGTTCCACCTCTAGTGGCTCCATCCCCTCCTGTGGTCTCCACATCACCTTCTATTCCTCCACCTGTGACTCCACCTATGGACCTTCCCTCACCTGTGAGTCCCTCACCTATGGATCTTTCCCCACTAGTGATTCTTGCATATCTTATAGAGTCTACTCCCATACATTTTTATGATCATCCCTTGCTTGATATCCCACCCTAACATGATCCATCAATCATTCCTAATGTTTATGTTTAGGAGATTAGATGAGAAGTATTTTCCCAATTTTTACTAAAGATTGATGAGACAATAACATTAGTTCATATCCAACTTCATAGAAATATATTAAATGTTTTGGATAATGTATGTGGATATATTTATTAATATTTATGAGAATATGCATGGTTATTTTATATTTACATTTGAATTGGACATGTGGTCCAATCTTATTTTTATCAATTTGTCATATAATTTGACATTATGTCAAATTCTTATTTATCTTACGTGGTGAATTTACTTTTGCATTATATATTGTTTATTATCATTTATGTTTTTTTATGGATGTTTTATTTATCATTTCTTTATTTTCCTTATTTTCTTTCTTAAAACTCCCTTTCTTTCTCTTTTTTATTGTTTGTTTTCTTATCTCTATTTTTCACAGATAATTATCATTGTGACTTGGTTATACAAATTTGGTTCTATTTAGTCATTACCTCTTTACCATGTGATCATTTAGCAAACAATTAATATCATTATATTCTCCTTTCATTGGTCCACTTTGGATCTCCTTTTTCCCTTTCTTCCCTTTTTGTAAACTAGGCATATACATAGTTGAGACTTAAGATAACATACTTGTTCATTGTTAAGCCTAAGTGTCCTAGTTAGTCTTGTCTTTGGTTACTTAGCTTCTTTTAGCCCAAGCCTAAAACTCATTTATGTGTCTCACTCTATCTCTCATGTTTGGTCATTCCAAGTCCGTATGGAGGAGGTATCTTAAAAATCCTTAAAAATATTCAAAATCAAAATCATTTAACAAAAGGAAATGATGAAAAAGGCAAAGACATTCAAAATTATTAAAAGTCAAATCACACTAAGAGATGTGATTTAAAGCACATCTCCTTTTTGTATTTGAAGATCAAACTCTAGAGTTGGCCTCATGATAGAGCCAAGGTCCATTGGGGTGTGGTAGGCTAGTAGATTAGAAAAGGATAATAAATAAATCTTTTAGTGCTACCTACTTTCTCATGTAAGTACCTAATATTCATAGTATATTGATAACTCTATAATGGGTCCTGAGGAATGGGGAACACATCATGGGAAGGTAGGTCCATTTTTATTTTTTGTACCAATCTACCTTCATGATTTGATCTTAGTAGCATGTTTATTTTCCTACAAAGCTTTGTGTCTATAACGCATAGGTTTCCTTTGTATATCGATGGTCATTAGTCACTTAGTGTCTTCTCATGTCCTTAGTATGCCTCCTGTGTCCTAAGGTATTCTCATAAGATTCCTAAGTCATACTTTTTACATTCCATTTTTCACTCCTTATATTTCTCATATTTCTTCTTGAGAAATATTATTTTGTTCACTGATCACTCCCCTTAGGATTCCATGTGTGAGTTAAATTATAATACCATGGATAGGACTTATCCATCCTCATAAAGTACCATAATTTCACCTTTCTATTACCCATATCACTTTGTTACCATATTTTCACATTTTTTCCACTTCAGTGGTGTTCCTTTTGTGAGTTGTAGTGTAAGACCATAGATAGGACCTATCCTTCCTCACAAAATTTTCTAATAATCCAAATCACAATAAAAATTACATGTGTCAAATATGAGATAAGATGGGATTGATTATGAAGTTACACATCATTGACATGCTTCCCAGCTTGATTTAGTATGTTTTATGCTTACTTCCTTTTTTATTTCACTTCTTTTATCTTCTTATTTTCTGATTGCATGTAAGAATTTAAAATTTTCTTGAATTTTTCATACTTCTTAACTTGAATTAGTGTGATAAATTTAAGACCAGTTTTTGCCAATTTTTTTTCTATTATACTTCCCAACGTGATTTAGTATGATTGATTGACTTAATTGAGTTTGTTTTTATACTTCTTGTTCTTTCACTTTATTTCCACTTTATTACATTATTTTCACACTTCCTAATGTGATTTAATGTGATTGTACTTGTTTTAATTTGGTGTCAATATTTCTCTTGGTTTAGAAACAAACTTTATACCATCTTGTTTACCATTACTTTTGGTTTTTTATATGTAGTCATTTTATTGCTATTACACATTTCCCATCTTGAAATAGTGTGTAGTAAATTTTTGGTTGATTAGATTTTACCAAGTATTTTTTTTCCTATTTATTTTTAACCATGCATGTGTCCTACATAATGCTAGAAAAGAAACCACAACTCATATATTTCCCATAGCATATAAAACAATAGCTAAATACATGTGCTAGAAATAAATATATCCAAGCATCAAAAACCAAAACCATAACGAAAATAAATACAATCAATATCCAAATACCAAAATGTGACATCTATATATATAATGAGTTATTCTAAAAAAATACAACCATATATAATGCTCCAGTTCTATGGTTAGACCCTATCATACCTATCTCGTGGCCTAGACATGTTGCTAGATGCCTCAGTCTGACCCTTTCAAATAGAACACTATAAAGGGGTTGATCAAGATCTCAATCATGATACGTACCCTTTTAGATGAGCTACCTCAACATACACCTATGCCAACTATGCCAAGGTTTCCATATGTCTCACTTTCTCCTTCTCCTATAACTATGTCATATGGGTCAAGGTTGTTGCATGTGTCACTCTCTCCTAGGCATGTGCCTATGCCATTTATGTCACCATATCCATATATGTAACTCTCTCCTTAACCAAAGCCTACCATGCCTATGTCTCTCCTACACCCATATTTGTTGGTGGCTACATCCCCTCTTTGTGCACTCACAACTACCTCACATCCTTTCCAGTTAATTTAAACCCAATCATTTGATCTGGGGAATATGGTACACTAGGATCCTCTAATGTAGTAGGGTCATATAATGTTAGTGGCTCATCTAGGAAATTATGGAGTACTCCCCTCACTAGGAACCCCCATCTGATCTCCTCATCCTCTACCATACCTGCAAAAAGTAAACTAGATAGATATTAGATATCTGAAATATCTTTAAAAACTATCTATCCCAAGTCTATTTCAAAGTAAACTTAAGAAAAATTTAATCACATTTTATTAGCAATCTGTGTGTCAACCACTACTATCTCACCATGTTCATGACCACTAAATATCATCTCCCCATATGTGTGGCCTCTGAAAAACTCTTCTATCATCTACCTCCTAAAAATAAATCCTAGATATGCCATTTGTACCCTCTTAAGATATGCCTGAGTGGTATCTCTATAGTCCAACTCTACTCTGGCCCACTTGTTAGGTCATCTAAGATGTCTAATTTCTCTACTCTCTCCTACTCATACTGCCTCCATTGACACCATGTACATGATGGCCACTAATCCTCCTACTATGGAGCTAGTGGTGGTACCTCTATACCCATATCCTCTCACTCCATTACTTATAATGATTGACCAATTTATGGTCTCTCGTGACATAGCCTAAATGTTAGCCTTACCACTGGTAGACCTAGTCCTCCTCTCCCCTATGGATCTATCACATATCAGTCCTAAAATGTGGGCACCACTATCAGTTCCACTAGGTGAGGGAATCCCATATGCTTTGGTACTTGTGCCACTAAATGTGGCTTCATCCACTAGGTGTAGTTCCCTATCATCTCTTTCCATGCTAAATTTTGTGCTATAATATCCTAGCTAGGCCATATCATAGCAATGTGCCCATACATTTACCATACTATATCTACTCATCTCACTATTTACAATGCTAGCATGTGGGGCATGACCCTTGCTACCTAGTCTTATCTTGATCTCTGAACCTGAAGTAAGCTATCATTGACTACATGGGGAAACCTAGTTAATCTATACATGGGGAACCTATCATAAATCCATACCATCAATAATATGATCAATCTCACTAACTTATTCCCTCTGCACAACACTCCATACATGGCATGCATAAGTTGTACCTAGATGATAGATCCCATGTCATATAACACACTCTCCTCTAATATCATCCAGCTCAAGGCTATCACAAAGAGTGGTACCTTACCATCTAACTTATGGCACAACACTCATGCTATCATAAGTCCTATCATAGCCTTCTAGATGTTCATAATCTATGATGTATATACATCAAAAATAGTTACCCTTAATCTAGGGTGTATCATATATGATCTCATCACCCATATGGCTAAGGCTCTCCTCTCTTCCTTGCTATCAGGTACTCCTGTGACTATCAGTGTCCTTGCTAGGGTAAATCTTATGATGGCATGCAAATCCTCTAAGGTGATACCCACTTCTATAATATACCCTTCCACCTCTCACTTGAAGGTGTTAGTCAATCATTCACATCATCCCAAGAACATGACTAACAAATATGAGCTAAGGGGTATCCTACAAATATCTATTATGCCACCTAGACCTAAAGAAATTAATTTAGCTCTATCCTCTATCTACAGGTGCTCCAATAAGTTTGGGATCTATGATGCATTCACAAAATGCCAAAATATCAAATGCCCTTACAACTAGGAAACAATAAAATATGTATTAGATCTTCCATGTCATGTATAATCAAAATACATTCTTTTTCAATGTTAATAAAAAATAAGCCTAAATTGCTTCAATTTATTCATTTTTAATCAACTGAACCTATTTCTATCCTACTCAACCCTTATAAAACTCATTCAGCCACTTGGATGGATTTACATATTATTCTAGTCCTTTGATTAAACACTAGTTTGACCAAAATTTTCCTATTTTGACTGAGTTGACTTAAAAATTGAAGTCAACCCTCTTATTCCCCCTCTTAGTACTACATTGTCATACTAGACTTTTTGCTTAGTTGACAATAATGTACTAGGTCAACAGTTTGAAAAACCAACTACATCAACACATACCTATTAGGTCAGTAGTGTGGATTTTGATACTTTTTAGCCTACTAGGTCGACTGGGTTGACCTAGTTGTTTTTCCCTACTGACCCCTTATATTTTACAAAATAAGTGCCTTCTAGCAGTTATTTCCCCAAATCATTCAAACCCATTTCCCTAATTGTTTTTCCATACCCTGAGCATCTAATTTAAGTTCATTATGATGTCTATAAATGCTTAGAAACACAAATTTATAAAATACTCTTAAAATCATTAAAATATTCAAAAACTAGCTTGAAATTCTTAGTTGCCTACTTGTAGTGCATCTGCTATCACCTCTAGAGGTCCCTCTCACCTTGCCTATTGTTTCCTCACCATCCTAACTCATTTTATCTCTTGGAGCTCTTTATCTCTCCTTCATAAGTCAAAAATACCAATTGACTTTCATTTCAACCTATTTAAAATCACTTTTCACAAATCTTAAATCTTTCAAGTATTTTCCATCAGATTCCTTGTTTTGCCTATATCTTTATTTCTACAAATCCACTTTTTTAACCATAAAATGTTATAGAATCATAATGGCATAGAGAATAATTTCCACTAATATATGCTTATATTCTTTTTTTTTGGCTCTTTTTTGCACTAACTTCTACATGTTCACCTAATGTCCTTCACATTGGATACCTTCACTTATCTTGCAGTCTACTTATTTATCTACAACACTAAGGTATGTAAAGGTATGTATTTTTCAATTTTGTCCTTTTATTTATCTTATTTTTCTACTTACTTCACTTTAATTAGCATCAACATTATGTGTTATCATGTTCTTTCTTGAAGCACCATCCCCTGCTACACCTTAGTGACACGTGATGAGCTTCAAGTGGGGTATATGTATACACATAATATTTTAAAAATTTATCACTTACTAAAACTTTGAATCTTGTAGGAACCCATCAAGTATTAATCTTTATAAGTGCATGCCTTGAGGGGTGTACTGGAAAAGGGGTGGGCAAACCATTGGTGCTTCATAGGATTGTTGTCCTTTTTCCACTTGTTATATACACTCTTGTCTCCTGAAACCATTATCCCTAAGCTTGTTCTTATATATTTTACCCATTACATGCATTTGATATATTTTATTCTCTTATTCCTCACCTAAATCCCTTTTTATTAGTTGACTATGTTAGGTTGACCCTATATAGTTATTAGATATTTTCACTTAGGAATTAGATTAGCCTTTAGCCAACCTAGCTTGGGACTTAGTGAATAATTATACAAAATTTTGCTAAGTCAACTAGGTTGACCCTATTGGCTAGAATTTTTTGAAGGGTTTAGGGTTAAATATACCTATATATACAAGTTTATTCCCATCATTTATTAAGGATAAGAAAAATAAGAAGTAAGAGTGAATGAACATATGTTTATTGACCATTTTACTTGAGAACTAAAGCTTAGGGTTACATAATTTGTTTGGAGATATAGATCTTGTCTTGTGGAGAAATATTTTGGATCAATTGATAGGTTATGTATCCTAAGACTAATTTATCCTTCTCATCCTTACATACCAAAACAACCTATTACAAAACACCTTGGCCAAGGGAGAGATTGAGGCTCGATGGGTTTGTATTCAAAGGTAGGTATTCCTAACTTTATTTCTCCATTGTAAGAGTAGATAGCTATGCATATGTGCTTATCTTATATGAATTAAGATTTTGTATACATTGATGTGAGTATATGTCTTTTATGCATGTTTAGTTTTATTATTTCTAACCCCCACTTTGTGCCACAAGCTTTGTTGAGAACTAGATTAGATTTACTTGTTATTAGTATAGGTGAAATATCAAAACTTAAGACCCCATTAGAGTTATTGCATGATTATATTAGACTGGATGATTTGAAACCCTCCTTAACATGGCGTATTATGATAAGAAATCCCCTAATTGGGTCTAGTAGATCACTATATTGGTCATGCTCCCACTTAACGCATGTGTCCCCAATCAAAAGTGTATGCTATGATCTATCTTCTTCAAGATAGGATTGATTTATAGACATAATGAATTTTTTATTGCATATAGTTTTCATATATGAAATTGAAGGGTCATGCAATTATTTGGTGGGATAACCTAAAAAGAAAGTCAAAAAAGGGTAAAGAGAACATTAACTCATGGAAAAATATGGATAAGAAGCTGAGAGAGAAATTAATTCTTATGGATTATGCACAAACCCTATACAAATGATTTAATAATTTAAGGAAAAAATATCATAGTATACAAGAGTATATCGATGAGTTTTATAAGCTTTCCATACGAGTGGAGCATGATGAAAAAAAATAATAGATGGCTGCAAGGTATGTAAATGGTTTGAAGTTTTTTTATCCAATATGAATTAAGCATGCATATAATACTTTAGCTTTGAAGGTAGAATAAAAACAAAATAGATCAAATTTTAGAAGAACATCTATTGGTCCAAAAAGAGGACAATACCCTAAAATAAGAGGATGATGTGGATTTAATACATATAGCAATTGGTTTAATACCACTAGAGGAGAATCATCATGTGATACATAAAGACAATAAAATAATAGACAAGGGTTTCGATACCAAAAAATAAGAAGAGGACTTAAGAGAGGATGAGGCTATGGTGGTGGTAGAGGACCATTTACAAATCAATTTAGATCTTATGTTTGTTACAGATGTGGAGAAGAAGGACATAGAGAATTTTAGTATTTACACTACGAAGATCAATAAAGGAGGACAAGTATCATAAAGAGTGAATTCACTTGAGGCTGAGATAAAAGAGAAAAATATTGAATTTATAGCAATAAATATTGGAGAAAATAACTACTATGGCGATTGAAGTAGTTGGATTTGAAGTTGTTAAGGAATTATATGATACTAATCCAAATTTTAGAAAGATAATTGAGAAATGAATAAATCCATTAACAAGTGAGATATGTATTATTCATAATGAATATCTTATACATGATGGTTATCTTTTCAAAGGGAAATAATTATGTATTCTAGTTGGGTCTCTAAGAGACAATATTATAATATAATTGCATAATGGTGGCTTAACTAGACATTTTGGTAAAACAAAGACAATAAATTTGGTGGATGAGAAGTATTTTTGGCCAAAGATGAAGAGATATGTGACAAAATATGCTTCAAGGTGTAGGATATGTTAGGTGGATATTGGTGTAGGTTTTTCACCCTTGCATGGGTTTTTCCTACCCTTATGTTATTCACCTTAATTAGGTGGATATTAGGTCCTTATAAGTATTTATGAGGTAATTATGACATTATTATGATGTCATCATACACTTGTGAGTGCATGGGGTCACATAGTGAGTGGATGGGATCATCCATCCCACTTGGTCTCTTGAGTGCCTAGTCCACTTAGGTCACTTTTCCACTATGTTCCTTCAGTGTTCTCTCCACCCATAGTGGAGGAACCCATCCATTCAAATTATTTGGCTGAGTCATCCTACACTCAACCTAACTTTTTAAGAACATGTCATCCTTGGTGGATTGTGTGGAGTGAGAGATATTGATTAGTATATTAGTTTGTCTAGTGTAGAGTTCAGTAGGTTGTTGAACTTGTAGGCCATTTATTGTTACACCAGAGAGATTATTAATCCTTTGATCTTGGGTGTGTGCTAATAGGATTTTTTAAAGCTTTGTATAGTAACCTTATTCACTAATATATTTTATTTCAGTTTCTACTCTCATTGTGATTTTTTGCTTCAACAAAGTTATGTGTTTGTTCTATAGTCATCGGTCTTGGACATCTAATTTTGGATGATTATCACATGGAATTAGAGTGGGTACTGGTATAATGAACACCATTATTTATATATTTTTTTTATAAAATACTTTATTTTTTTATATATTGTATTCTAA
>JARHVA010002526.1:247500-357500 GCA_037957365.1 Torreya grandis | reverse complement strand
TTTTAGTTGACTTTGACATCCATAATTGGAGCATGCACTAGTACTCAATCTTAAGCACATATTGCTCATTCCTTGAGCATGTTTTGTAATTACAAACATGGGGGGATAACTACTGATTGTCTTGGGGTTGTTATTGTGAGACCTACATTCTCCCTTGTGTGCATACTTATTTTTTATAACTATTACATGTGCTCATTTAGTGATTACTTGCACAAATTACTCTTGTATTTTTGGATGCATTGTCAGCAGATCCTGATGTCCATTTGAGAATGAATTTCCACTTATGTACAAATTTCTCTCATTTGAATGGACTCATTTTCAACATAGTCCAAAGTCTATCTCTAGAGCCTGTACTATTACTCTCAATTATGGTCTAATGACTCCACTTAAGAGATATTAGATGAGGAAGGTTGAGTCTATGCTAGTGGTCCTTCTTAGTAGGACCAATTATGCTTCATGGCATGTGTACATAGAATGCTCACTCATAGATTAGAAACTTATTCCATTCTTATATGGATAAATTATTGCTCCTATTGACCCAAGTCAATATGATGATTAGGTTGACTCTTGTGACTATGTTTGTGGTCACTTATTGATTCACATTTTATGGGGTTTACACCACCATGTAGATCACACAAAGTGTCCCTCCATTATTTGTAAAATTTCATGGGGTTTATGGATCCTACTATGATTTATGTCATACCTTTTCCTCCTCTTCCTCTTTTCTCTTTTGATATTTTTGTACACTCTTCTCTTGCTTCTATTTCCTATGATGACACATTCTAGGTGGACCGTATTCTTCCTTTTATCGGGTCACCACTATAGGATGAGATTCTACTATACCTTAGTTATCTTATTAGAGATTATAAATTCATTCCTATATAATATGTTTCTCTTCTAGAGCCATCACAAATTTCCACTTCAAATGACTCTACTTTTTTTAGTGAGATTACACCCATTGAGATCATTGTTGTCTCATCTCTTCTTATAGATTTTCTTTCTTCAATTGGTAAGTCATGTTCCACACTTTAGATGAGCATTGTTTCAATGAATGTTTCATGTCATTATTCTAATTGTTCTAATTTAGTGGCATTACATCTAGTTTTTATACATGATCTAGCTGGACCTGTGCCACATATTCAATTTTGACCACTTTCAGAGATATTCATACTATTTCCTTCATCTTCCATTGTGGAATGGGAAGAATTTTAATACACACATTAGGTTCTTCCTTTAGAAAAGGGAAGAAATATTGTTTGATGTGTATGGATATTCTACAGTATTTAAGTATAGGATCTTGTCATCGACTTTCATCATCTTACGATCTGTACTTAGATTACTTACTACTTTAACATCATCAGCTAAAGGTATTTTAGTCTCCTCTTATTCTTTTCTCCCTTTTAGGGGGGATTTTTTTCCCAATGGGTTTTATCCTTTTACTCCAATTTTTTAGAGTTACTTTATGCTTGGGTACCTGATCATGCCTAGTTGTTGGGACTCAATTCTACTACCTAGCTAAGCTATGCTTAAGGGGGGTGGGTATTGGTGTAGGTTTTTCACCCTTGAATGGGTTTTTCATAACCTTGTGTTATTCACCTTTATTAGGTGGTATTAGTTCCTTATAGGTATTTATGAGGTGATTATGACATCATCATGATGTCATCATGCACTTATAAGTGCATGGGGTTACACAGTGAGTAGATGGGGTTATCCATCCCACTTGATCCCTTGAGTACCTATTCCATTAAAGGTCACTTTTACAGTATGTTCCCTCAGTATTCTCTCCACCCATAATGGAGTATCCCATTCACTCACATTGTCTAGATGAGTCATCCTACACTCAACCTACCTATTTAAGGACATGTCATCCTTGATGGATTATGTGGACTAAGAGTTATTGCTCAATATATCAGTCTATATAGCATACATTTTAGTAAGTTGTTCATCTTGTAGGACTTTTTTTGTTGTGATAGAGATCATATTAAGCCTTTGATCTTGGGTGTGTGCCAATAGGCTTTTTATAAGCTTTATATAACAATCTTCTTCACTAATACATGCTATTGCATTTTCTACTCTCTTTGTGAGTTCTTGCTTCAACAGAGTCATGTGTTTGCTCTATAGTCACCAGTCTTGGACATCAAATTTTAGATGATTCTCATAGTAGCTAAAGGACATACAAAAAATACATGGCTATACATACCATTAGTAGTTCAAAGAGGAAAATGGATAAATTTGAGCATGGATTTTTATAATATCGCTACTTGGACAAATTAGAGAAATTTAAAAATACACTTAAGATTTGATACCATTATAATATCCCCAAATGGGATATTTTTTAAAGAAACTCAAACTAAACTAATCCACACTTAATATAAATGCTCTGATGCCACAATAATATCCCCAAATAGGAATATTATTAAATACACTCACACTATACTAATTATTACTCAACACTTATGTATAAAAACAACCATATAACTGTAGATGCCAAACTAATAAAAAACATCAACTATAATGTTATTGAAAATATTTAAGATTACACACAATAACTACTTACAAAAATATCTCTATTGAAGCCAAATTATAGTTTCTAAGTGAAACCACAAAAGCCAGCCAAGGAGGACCTCTCACCACCAAAACCAATAATCCTTAGAGGGTTTTCATCCTTAGGAGAGGAATAAGCTAAACTAAGTTCAAATTTCACAAATGGGGAGGGGTTTATAATATTCATCATTCATAATTTATAAAGGGAGAAGCATGTTATATAGAAAAGGTTCAAGGAGACAGGGAGGAGAGGAATCTTTAAAGAGAAGCCAATAATTTCACCCTATATCCATGTGGGCCCTAAATAATCAAGGTTGGAATACTTGGCATCATATGATAGAGTAAAAAAGGAGACCATAAAGGGGGACAATATTAGCCACCCCATGTGACTCTAACTTTGACACCCCACCTTTACACTTGTGAATAATAATGTGATGCTTGTCCTCACATGCAAATGGTTAAAGTGGATCACATGATCAACCAACCTACTTTATCTTTATCTCCCACCTTACAGATGCTTCTAAAAATGAGATGTCACTCACACATATGAGAGAAATAAATAATAATAAATTTTGAATATTCCTCCCATGTGCACACATACTCCAAAACACCTTTTGACTTATTCTTACCTTCCAAGTCAAGCATCTTCCCTAAGGGTGGTGCCCCAACTATTCACCCTTGTATTTATTAAGCATGTGAGTCACAAAAGACAACTCAACTTCACATGAACTAGATTATGTGTATATGTGTAGATATAATAAATCCTCTTGTGGGCCTTGCCACCTCATCCACACGCCACCTCCTTTACTACATCACTTGCCATGTCATCATGAATAGTGACACATGAATAGTAACTTGTGAATAGTGTTTTGACACAATTAATCCTTTAAAATACCCAATTTATCCTATAAGAATTAAATAGGTTAATGGTCTTCTACACTTATCTTATAGGGAAAATGGGGATATTACAGTCCTACCTTCCCAAATATTGCTTTTTATTAAACAATACTTATTCACCTCCTAATTTCCAATACTAGGATCCCAAATCAGCTATTAGAATTTTCAATTCCCAATCTTTGACCCTGATGGTGATATAGTTTATACAACATAATTCTATTTCACTACTCTAATATAATCAAGAATTGGGAGCAATGCACTAAGTGATGCTATAGTAAACACTTTTTCCATAGCAATTGAAATAGCTGCTTCCACACCACTTGCTTGGGATGTACATGCAACCTCCCCATCTAGAGATAATATCCCCTTCCACATGGTGATATAAATAATCTCACTCTTTATACCTATAACATAAAATACTTGAGCTGATCTCAAATTTTGTGGTTCCAATTCATCCATCTCTAGGATATAGGCTTGCCCCATATTAAGATTTGACTTATTAAAGCCTATATTTTTATTCTATCCACTCTCTAGGATAATAGGTAGTTGTTCTTGGAATAACTCTTATTCCACACATAGATGAAAATGAACATCTTATTTCCCCTTGAAATATTCAACATACATGGGGGGTTCTTTTTTCTCTTTCTCCATGATATTTTGTGGCTCTAAATTTGGCTATTCTTCATGCTTCTTGATTTCTTCCTTATCCTCCTTTTGAATGGTGAACTCATTCAAGGTGAGGTGTGATCTTGGGAAACTAAAAACAAAAATTTAATCCTTAGGTAGTTTTAAGGATGGTACTTTATCCTCCAAACAATCCTCTTTTGGAATCATTTTTAGATGTACCTTATCTATAACTTAACCTACACATTGTACAAACAAATTATGGGAAACAAAATTTCCCTCAACAATTTGTTGGAATAACATGTGTTTGATCTCACTAGTTCATCTCCTTTACCTTTCCTAAATTTATGAATAGGCTCCCAAGATTCCTTGCATGAGAAGCATAGATTTTTCCTTTTGAGCTCATTCCTTACCTATGTATCGACATTGGTTATTTTGGGAAACTCATTTTGAAAATATTTCTTAGATTGGAAATATTTTCTTTGAATTTTATTTTTAGGAGGTGCTAAAAAATTCATATCCTCTATATCAAACTTGGTAATCAATATTTACTTGAATTTCACATAAGATATGATACTTCCATGTCCCAAGGTCATCAAACCATGATACCACCACTTATGAGCCTCCCCATCTAAATGAATGTTGCATATTCAATGGCTTATTTTTATAACATAGGGTTAATCTAAAAATATTTATAATTTTATACACCCACAAATGTGCACTATACTTTTTGGAACCATAAAAATAAGGAATATGCAACTTAATCTCCAACCTATGAAACTCATTGATATGTGGTCTTCTACCTTTATGGGGTCTATGCCTTTGCCTAAATTTTAAATAGTCCTGGAATGACATTTTAGTGTAGAAACTTGCCTCAAATCCTTTCTAATCTCTCATTACTTGAGCATGAAATTCTTGATCAGTGGTTTCATTGATTTGTTTCATCATGTGATTGTTCCATATTTATATCAACACCTCTTATGTCATGGGAAAAAATTTGGATAATTGTTTCCACTCCATATTCCCTATAACTCTATCAATAAATACTTTTACAAACATAATCCCTCATAGGCTGGTAGGATACTCTGAGTTTTGATACCACTATAATATCCCTACTTGGATAAATTAGATAAATATGAAAATACACTTTATCTCTAATACCACTATAATATCCCCAAGTGGGATATTTGCTAAAGAGACTCAAACTAAACTAATCCACACTCAACATAAATGCTTTGATACCCCTATAATATTTGCAAATGGGAATATTACTAAGTACACTCACACTATACTAATTCTAACTCAACACTTATACATAAACATAACCATACAATTGATATATGTCAAACTAATAAAAAACACCAACTATAATATTATTGAAAATATTGAAGATTACACACAACAACTACTTACAAAAATATCTTCATTGAATCACAATTGTAGTTTTTGAGTGAAACCACCAAAGCCAGCTAGGGAGGATCTCTCACCACTGAAACTAGCAAACCTTAAAGGGTTTTCATCCTCAGATATTTATTAACTCTAAGGGTTTTCATCCTTAGAAGAGGAGTAAGCTGAATTAAGTTCAAACTTCACAAATGGGGGGTTTTATAATATTAATCATTCATAATTTACAAATAGAGAAGCATGCTTATATAGAAAAGGTTCAAGGAGAGAGGGGGGAGAGGAAACTTAAATGAGAAGCCAATAATTTTTCCCCATATCCATGTGGGCCCTAAAGGATCAAGGTTGGCATGATTGACATCATGTAATAGAGTAAAAAAGTTAACATTAAGGGGGACAAGACTAGTCATCCCATGTGAATCCAATATTGGTGTCTTACCTTCACACATGTGAATAATAGTGTGATACTTGTCCTCATATGTAAATGGTCAAAGTGGATCACATGATCCACCACCCTACTTTGTCTTTGTCTCCCACCTTCCACATGCTTCCAAAAAGGACACCTTACTCACACATGTGAGTGAAACCATCAATATGAACTTTGGCATCTTCCTCCAATGTGTACACATACTCCAAAACACCTTTTGAATTTTTATTACCTTTCAAGTCAAGCATCTTCCCCAAGGGTGGCACCCCAAATATTCACCCTTGTTGTTATTAAGCATGCAAGTCATAAAATACAATAGAAATTCACATGCAATAGATTACCCACATGCACACACATGCACATGTGTGTACATATATATGTATGTATGTGTATATATATATATGTATGTATGTGTGTGTATATATACACACACATGCATACATACATATAAATACATACGCACATAGATACATATATACATATATACATACATACATACATACATACATACATACATACATACATACATACATATATATAATAGATCCTCTTATGGGCCAAGCCACCTCCTCTACTACATAATTAGATACATCACTTTCCATGTCACCATGAATAATGACATGTGAATAGTTCTAGTGGATTCTACGTATGAATATTAACTTATGAATAGTGTTTTGGCACACAATTAATCCCTTACAACATCCAATTTAGCATATATAAAATTTAAATAGGTTAATATTATTCTAAAATTGTCTTATAGGAAAAATGGGGACATTATAATTTTGTATTGGGATTAAAAAACACATAGAGAGGTAATGATACAATTTTTGTTATTTTAGATAGGTTTTCTAAGATGGTTCATTTTATTGCATGTAAGAAAACCAATGATGCCACTAGATTTATAGAACTATGTTTTAAGGATATCATGAGATTGCATGGTGTTAAAAAAACTATTACATCAGATAGGGACACAAAATTTATAAGTCATTTTTAGAGGAATTTTTGGAAGAATATTGGAACCAAACTAAAATTTAGGAGTGTATACCACCCACAAATAGATGAATAGATAGAAGTTGTAAATAGGATCTTGGGAAATTTGTTGAGATGCATAGTCATAGAGAAGCCCAAGTAATGTGACTTGGATTTACCACAAGATGAATATGCATATGATATTTGAGTGAATAAATCAATAGTAAAATCAATATTTTAGATTTTTTATGGGAGAAATCTTATGGGTATTTTAGATTTGGTATAGTTACCAATTATAGAATGAGTTAGTGATGATGCAGAAGCATTTGAAGAGTATATACAATAGTTTTAAGAAGTAAGAAGAAAATTATAGGAAAGTAATAAAAATATAAATAAGTAATAGATTTTATAAGAAGGTCAAAGGTATTTGAATAAGGATATTTGGTTATTGGTTATTTTAAAAAATAAATATTCTCAAAAGCACATATAACACGTTGAAGTACATGAAAATTGGACCATGTAGAATTGTGAAGAAAATCAATGACAATGATTATAAGGTGAGTTTAAAATATAATTTTGGTATCTCTCTAGTATTTAATGTTTTATATTAAATGATTTTCATGGAGAATATGGTGAAGGTGAATGATATGAATAAGTATATTGGAAACAATAGTTACCAAAGAAGAAGAAAGACAAGATAGTTCAGGTTCTAAATAAGAAGAGAATAAACACAAGGCAAGGAAGTTATGATAGGTATTTAGTACAATGGAAAGGATTACAATAGGAATATAACACTTGGATTTCATAATGGGAGTTGAAAAATATTGACAATAACAAATGGTAGTAGTACAATAAGATTAACTTGTAGGAGCTAAGTTATTTTCAACCAGAGAAGAATGATGATGAAAATGAGGCCAAATGTTCAGAGGCCATAAATTTTTATCTGTAGTTCCATTTGATCTTTCTTTCATGCTAAAACCACCATCTTAAAAAGTTTGATAACCATAGCCTAACCTATATAGTTATGGACATTTTCAATATTTTTTTGGAGGCCATATGTGACCATCTAAGGGATTGAAAATGTATCTTAATATTTTTTGATATTTTTCTATTTTTATAAATTGTATATTTTTGCAATCAAATGTGAATTTTAGTTGAAATTCATCTGATAGGTTAATTTTAGTGTTTAGAATATATTTGGATATTTTTAGAGCTACACTTACATGTAAAACTTACTCAAAATAACAAGTTAAGTTTATTTTTTTATTTGTTAGAGTTTCAAATTTTGCATGTCAACTCCAATTCTGAGTTGAGGTTTATTTATGCATGGGTTTTAATTATTTCAAGTATTCAATACAATCAATAAAGAGTATTATTTAAAACTTAATGTGCCTATTGTATATTTTTGTCTTGATAGTATTCGGGTTCATTACAATAACCAAGAGTTATTTGATCAGGGGTTCCTAAAAATCAAGTATAGCCCAAAAATTATGATCAAAAAACATACCTCTACTCCAATAACACATAACACTATTTATCTTAGTGATCCTTCTATAAGCCATGGTAAATCATGTTTTTCATTTTTTCCTCCTCATTTATGATAAAATGAATACCCACCCTTTCCCCCACCCTTTTAATTTTTTTTAATAAATATATAAGAGGAGAAAATAGTTGTCTTTTTCATCCTATTTGAAAAGACATGTGTCCTTTCTAAGGTTTAAGCTCCATTTCTCATTACCACTTGGGAAGGCCTAATTAATGATTAAATGACTTCTTGAAATCACTCCAATTCCCTCATAATAATTCCACATTTTTATCCAATGGGAGATCAAGGATTATAATTTTCAAAATTAAAAATTTAGCTCTTCTAGAAATCCAAAATTTGGGCATAGGGAAAGGGTTCTTTAGGAGTTTTTATTTAATTTATTATAAATAGTTTTTCAAAGAAATGTATTAATCAATGTATTATTTGGAATGCATTTAAATATTTTAATAAATGAATGATAATTAATTTTGAAGCATTATGAAGCTGAGGTATGCATATGTGTTTTGTGGCACACAAGCTAGGATAAGTGTAGTGTATTGGTCAACATTTATCCCACCCCACCCCTCCACCCCTCTTTTTTAACATTTATCATTTAAACTTGTGTCATATACACACTTATTAAAATGTTCATGTAAAATATAATATGATAAATGATAAAATAAATATATCTAAACATGGTTATACTAATCCATGAGCTTTACCACAATCACATTATTTAGGATGTACATATGTCATAAGTATACCTTAGCTAGAGAACAAAAAATATCTTTGAAATTTTTGTAGAAGTAAGCCACCCATTCACCAATTATCATACCCATATGTATATCATAAGATTATAAATATTAAGTAAAAGAAAAATATGACTCTTTTTAGGATGCTCCTTTACTAGATAGAGCTTCTAATTACTTGTGAATCTAACACACTCTTTATCGTAATATTTTGCATGGGAATAAAAAAGTATAACTCACAATAAGATGTCCATATTTTAGAATAAATTTTTATCATCTCCTAAACATGATACCATATTCTTGGGGAAATTTTATTTGATTCTTAGTAGGATATCTATCTGCTATAGGAAAGTTATCTGACTCTCATTCGGATACTCAAATTATAGAGGAATTTTTTTGTTTGAATACTGACTATATGAATATTGAAATAAGGGTTTCTATAGACATTTCCAATGAAATAAAAGATATCAATGTTTCAAGCCCATCTATGGGACCCATCATCAGAGAGAATGATTTTTATTCACAAAGAATACAATATATAATATAAATAAGATGAGCTTTGGATGTTTGACATTTCACCATATATCATTTTAATTCTTAAATAAAGTTAATAAGGGTTTCTAAGCATTAATAATAATAAATCCATCATCCTTATTTAGATTATTGGGAGTATTTCAAGTGATTCTCATACCCTTATTTCTTTCCAATTGTCTACCTTCATAATAAGTTTGGCCTCTTCCATGAAAATATGGTGTTTAAGAGCAAATGAGTGCTCTACTAGTGTAAAATTTTCAATTCGTTCATGTAGGATATTTATGGTGTGTTACTTTAGTTAGATCTATAAGGATCCCCCTATTTCATCAATGTATCTTATGCCACATGAGCAAGGTATTGAATAAAATCCACTAAGTGGTAGTGGGTTTTGAGGGTCTTTTTCTTTATCCAACTTATCCCTCAAAGTGTCCAAAGAGGTGAAAATTAATTTGATTCCATTTTGGGAAAGGATGCAAGAAATATTATTTGTTTTGCCTTGTATATAGACCTAAAACTATAGGTCTTATATCTTTTTTTTTTGTCTCTCTAGTTGTGTTTCCCTACGAAATGACCCTTTCAAAATCCTTTTGAATTCTTCTTCCTGTATAACCATTTGCTTGTATAACCATGTGAGATATTCTAGTTCTTGTACCAGGTGAGATATATGAATTTGAATTTTTAAAAAAGATTACAGGAGGAGATTTGGAAATGACCCATAAGAAATCACCCTCCTCTTGCTTATAAGATAACCATCATAGTACCTTGAGCACTTGTTTACTCCTAAGCATCCCAGTAGTACATCAACTGCCACATATATACATGTCAATAGAGTATAAAAAAATAACAAAAGTGGATTTGATAGTGTAATCTATCATGATAGTTATACATGAATCATCCAAAGCTAACTCAATAGATCATATGGTTAGTCCATATTGGGATAGATAATATGTTGAGATAATTCATTTTCACAATAACCATGATTTGAATCCATAGAAAGATGAAAAATATATATGGTAGAATAATTGTAATGCATTCACCTAAGTTCATGTCCATTTTTCAATATATATATATATATATACATATATATATATATATATATATATATATATACATATATATATATATATATATACATATATATATATATATATATATATATATATATATATATATATATATATATATATATATATATATATATATATATGCCTCAATATTTATGATTGTATCCTAATCATATCATAGTATAACTTGTACCAAGTATAAATTATACAAGTAGTTATGAATGATAGAATTTGTTTGTAACAAGAAAATTAATGAATGCAATAAAATATTAAAATTAAAAAGACTTTCTCTCTAATGTAATATTAATGACACAAAATCATATCAATGATCCCTCAATTAGGGTCATCAACATAGTCTTTAACTAAGATGATCAAGATTGAAGTAAAAGTAGTAAATTTAAAAAATTTATGAAAAATGCCTAAATTATGTGAATATATTACTAAAAACACATACTAAAGGTAATTGAGTTCAAAACCAAATAAAAACCTTAATTATTTAAGGCACATGATATCATAGAAAATGGGGAGTGATATCCCCATCCTCTTACATATACTTCCTCCTTGAATTCATTAGTGGAAATTAGTTTAGTCTAAGGATTGTTTATTTAAATAATCATCCTTCAATTGTTACCCTTATCTTGACTTAAAAATCAAAGGTCCTACCCCAAATTACACCAAAATCAAGAATAATGATCTACCTATGTCAGTTCTACTGCTTATCTATATATATATATATATATATATATATATATATATATATATATATATATATATACACACACACACACACACACACACACACACACACACACACACACACACACACACACACATATATATATACATATATACATATATATATACATACATATACATATACATACATATATACATACATATATACATATATATATATACATATATATACATATATATATACATACATATATACATATATATACATATATATACATATACATATATATATATATATATATATATATATATATATATATATATATATATATATATATATATATATATGTATATGTATATATATATATATATATACATATACATATACATATATGTATATATATGTATATATATATATATATATATATATATATATATATATATATATATACATACATATATATACATATATGTATATGTATATGTATATATATATATATACATATATATACATACATATATATATATATATATATATACATATATGTATATGTATATATATATATACATATATATATATATATACATATATATATACATATATGTATATGTATATATGTATATATATATACATATACATATACATACATATATATATATATATATATATATATATATATATATATATACATATATATACATGTATGTATATATATATATGTGTGTGTGTGTGTGTGTGTGTGTGTGTGTATATATGTATATATGATTAATGTTAATCTTATAAATGGAAATATAAGTAGTAGAAGTGACATAGGTAGATCATTATTCTATGATTTTGGTGTAATTAGGGGTAGGACCTTTGATTTTTTGGTCAAGATAAGGGTAACAATTGAGGGATGATTAGTCAAATAAACAATCCTTAGACTAAACTAATTTCCACTTATGAATTCAAGGAGGAAGTATAGGTAAGAGGAGGGGGATGTCACTCCCCATTTTCTATGATATCATGTGCCTTAAATAATTATGGTTTTTATTTGGTTACGAACTCAATCACGTTTAGTATGTGCTTGTAGTAATATATTCTCATCATTTAGGCATTTGTCATAATTTTTTTGAATTTACTACTTTTACTTGAATCTTGATCATCTTGGTTAAAGAATATGTTGATGACCATACTTGAGGGATCATTGAGATGATTTTATGTCATTAATATTAAATTAGAGAGGAAGTCTTGTTATTAATTGGCTTGTTAAAAACAAATTCTATCATTCATAACTACTAATATAAGTTATACTTGGTACAAGTTATACTATGATATGATTAGGATATAATCATAAATATTGAGGCAAATATATATTGAAAAATGGACATGAACTTAGGTGAATGCATTACAATTATTCTACCATATATATTTTTCATCTTTCTATGGATTCAATTTAAGCATATGGCTAGCTGAAAACTAAAGGGTTCCATGATATAATGATGAATATTGTAGCCCTAATTATTTTAACCAATTTAAGGCAATTCCTTTTTCAAATTCCCCTCAAAATCAAGACAATGTGGACAACCCCAAGGAATCTTGGTCTGAAAAAATAATAATGTTAGATTAGAAATATAATGATCCTCTAAGGTGAGTTCAAAAATATGTGAAAATATTATTTAAAAATTATTAAGTCTATCCTTGAGGCTTAGGAAAAATAAAATATGAATGAAAACATGTGTTTCTTCTACCAAAATTCTTAATGTCATCTTGATGGTGACATAAGATTCAATTAAAATGGAAAAAAAATAAGAATAATTTGCATAATATGCATCTTGTTTCCTCATTAAGGATGGACTAGAATGGAACACTCATTAGATAATGATGCACTTACTATATGTGATGATGCATCAACATTCTTACACAAACTTTTAATATTTATTAGTGTCTATTATTGAGATAAAAACCATTATCACCAATTTAAAATGGTATTTGAGATTATAAATATATAGCTTCCACCACCCAGAAGAAAAGATGGGAATTCCTTTGGACAAGTTTCACTTACGAGATTAATGTTTGAATCAATATTTATAACAAGAGTGGGAAGCTCATTTAGAACACCCTTAAAACATTAAGAGTTACTCAGAGCTCAACTATAGGTCAAGAAAATAATTCAACAGTTAGTGTTTGGTATGATTAAATCTAAAATATATTAGATATATTCATGATGTTAAAGGGACAATACTAAATTAATAAGGAATATATGCACTAGAAAAGGCATGGGTCATGAAAGAATCATGTCAGTGTCTGTGTGCATAAAAAATCATGCATATAAAAAGAGTGATAGTGACAAATATTATTTTGATTATAAATATGAGGCTTATGAATAATTATATCCATGTTAAATAGGCCACATGTTATCTTGATGAACCAAAACTCCATTAATGATATTATCATAGCCATTCAAACCAAATAAAATGGTATTTTAAATTTGGACCTTTTGATTTACGATTCTAATTAGAGATGGCTAGACTAGTCTAATCTAATTTTTGTAATCCACTAGTGGAAATTTGTAATATTATAGATCATAAAGATATGTAGTCATATTATACATAATTTCCTTATAAATTTTGTATTGAATTTTGTCAAATAAGGTTTTCATGTCCTCATCTAGCATGACTCCTAGATAATTAGCATCACTCTCAAAGCGTGCCCATGGAAAATATATCTAGTTGATTACACAAACATAAACTAACTTTTTAAGGTCTAAAATACCTTCTATAGACCAATGATTCATATTAACCTTATGAATGTAAATATCAATAGAATTTATATCATGGATCTCAATAGTAATTGGCTTTTAGTCAATATGGAGTTCTTGTTGTACCTCATAATTTTGAATCCCTACAATCCCATATATACTAGAATGATGACTTAAATCAATTTTTTTTAAATCCATATGTTTTCATACCACTTGGAGATTAAAAAATATATTATGTGTAGTGGTAATTGGATCCATAGATCAAGGTCCATTAGTATATAATGAGGATGAGAAAGCAAAAATACAAAAAAAGATCAGGTAAAATTGGATGGGTTAACAAGGGATACTTCAAGTCATTGATAAAAAATAAAATTTTCCCAGGATAATTTATTAGGAACACTAATTATTTTATAGGATTAATAGACAAAAAAACTCGTATTGGGTTACAATTATGTTAAATTATAATAGTTTCTTGGTAAAAACTATGTAAGAGTTTTTCAATCAATGTTTTGGTTCACACTCCATGAACCATCATCAGGAAGAGAAAAAATGAGATGAATAAGTTTGCATACTTTGATATTCCTTTATAAATAAGACCTTAAATCCCAGAGACGTGAGTGAGTCAAAGAGGGGTAGAGTTGATAAATTAAGAATGAATTATGAAAAATAATTAAATATTAAAATATGAATTATAAATTATAAATTTATAAATTATAAATCATAATTGTATATTAACGATGTAAATTTATAATTATATCATTTTAATTATAATGGATTTTAGTTGTTAATACTAATATTTAAGTAAATGTTTTAAGTTTAATATTTAAAATTATGATTAACAAATTATTAAAAAAAAGTTATAGTTATAGTTATATATATACAATTATGTTGCAAACATGCTTAACATCCTTTCATAAATGCAGAACAGGTGTTGATATAACCATTTTGCATTTTAATTTTTATAAAAATAATTTTATTAGGAAATAATAAATACAGGTGTAAATTTATTTTTGTTTTTATTTTAGATAAATACCAGGGTTCAAAGGGTCCCTTGTTCTATATTAAAATGAAAAGTTTTAACAATAATCTCTGACCATCAAACATTTCAAAACAAAATTGGGGTCCATAGAGAAAAAAAAGCCACCAAGTGGAGATATAAACATAGAGACAAAAAAAAGATCTTACCAATAGATCTTGTCAAAACAACTAACAAAACCACATTGGAACCAAAAAGAGAATTGATCACCAACACACCATATAGTACCAAGATTCTTTAACCTGATTTTCATTTCATCTTAACTTAGAGACCATAACACACTCCTCACCCAACACAACTCGATGTAGCCTACCTTTCAGTCCACCCACTGATGCCACTCCATGGTTTCTCTATAATGACCATGCATTACCACCATGAATATATGTCAAGGAACTCAAGAAAACCATGGTGGTGTTGCTTGCTGAGGTTTATCTACTAACTAGCACACAAAAGACACCATGCCCACCCTTTCTCTACAATGATAGGCTTATTTATAAAATTTAAGTTCTGTAATGGGGCTCTGTATCTGTGCCTATGGAAGATGGTATATGAATTGACCACCTACCAATGAAATATGATGAAGCTTGTCCTGTAGATCTTTTACATAACCCAACATGGTAACAAACTGTGTTTCAAGGGCCCTGAGAATAGATATTGGGATAAACCCAAAACCATTACTTCCTAAGAAAGGGAGCTCTTGAAAAGGGCATGTGTTGAATTTATCCAAGCTTTCTTTCAATCCTTTCCTATGCTTCGGGGCCACATAGAAATCTAGAACCCTAGCAACCAAATCCTTATCCTAAACCAAAACCAAAATAGTTGTTGTAAATAGAGCTATAATTTTAGATTTCACTCTACTCAAATCACTTTTTGATAGATAACCCTCCCCTAGGGTAAATAAAATATCCTATGTTATTTCTTCCATTAGAGCCCAAAATATTTTCTTGATGCATGATTTAGATGTACTACCACTAAACACCACCTCCCTTACTATACTGCCTCCATGTACTGCTAGAATCCCAAGGGCCATTACTATATTTTGATCCATCCCTACCTCTTTAGTAGATGAAAAACCCTTGATAAAAAATGCAAAAATAGAAAAGGAATGAAATAAAAAAAGGATAAGAAAGAAGCCTCTCGAGATACTCACCATCAATAAGGATAATCATTCCTCAGTACTCTACCTCCACCACCACCTACTTGCCACATGAATGAAAGCCAAAAATTTAGAAGCCCAAATTATGACTAATTAATCCCTAAGAATAATAATAGAGATGCCATCAAACTCCTCCCATGCCTCTCTATGATTGTCAACAATGAGTGAAGAACTTTGATCAACTCCATAATTCATAAGAAAATACACTGTAGAATTAGTTGCCTTGTAACAATGAAAACATTCTCATGCTTCAAACCCTTCAAGACTTTCCCAAGCCTTAGAGAGAATATTTTCCAAGTTTTATTAAGAGGTTAAAGACTTTTTCAAATTAAAAATAACTATCTGTGAATCTCCTTCCACCTAAAGATTTACAATACCACATTGAGAAGTAAGATCTAAGCCAAGCACCAAGGCTTGAGCTCACAATTCATTATTAGTTATGCCCTTGAATTTACTAGAAACAACCCTAATAAGGGACCTAATACAATCTCTAATGATTCACCTAGACCTAAAAACTCTAGGATTTACCCTAGAATCCCCATCAAAATTCAATTTAAACCAACTAGGGGGAGGACACCACTCAACATTATTCTTGAATTTTTATCTTTCTGTGACTACCATTGACCCATTAATGGGATTATTTATTTATTTTAATATTATATATATGGGATTTTATGATCCAAAAGTGAACAACTTCCACAATAATATGTAACTAAGAGAAAATAAATTAACAAAATGAAAGGTTTAAGCAATAGGTTTTCAAGCTAACTATAAACCACAAGGTTAATCAATAATTCCATAGTGATTGTAAGGCCTCAAATTTCAATTTCTCAACTAATGTGAAGATAATCTAAAATGTACTTAAACTCAACCTTCATAAATAACACTTTTAACAAAATTGTCTAACATTTCACCCATTACTAAGTTTAGATAATTATTCCCCAAGAAGTTAGATGCAAACATAACATCATGGATCGTTAACTCTTCTCACATTATAATGCATGATGTTTCTCAAATTATTCTAAGCTAGGATTAAAGACTATATAAGATGATAATATAAGATGACTCTAAAAGTGAAGTCCAACTATTAAATCATAGGGTAATGTGCCTATAGTTATTTCCTAGTTCCCAAAATGTCACTAAATTCACTCATTCATCATAATAGTCATTCACCAAAAAAATAAGATGTTGGTATGATTTTAACTGGATACAAAATGTAATCAACACAAGTTGTAAAAGGAATTAATGTACTAGCTAACCAATCTTTTTACCAGAATTATCTTATGTCAAGAACAATTTCAAGGGTAGCTCTTATTAATTTTCATTATGAATCATATACAAAATTTGAATGAGAATTATAAAATGGTGAGATTAGGTTCATGGTTGGGAATCCTAAACACAACAAATAACCTAGCCACTCAATCACAAGTCACTTAAAAATTCTAGATTCACAATTTTCATTCTCAAGAGCACCAATTTAAATCTCCCCTTGTTGACACTACTCAAGGAAACCAACATACATTACACACTCGTGGTTATTTTTATAAAGAGTTAATTTTTAATAATCAAGAGGATATTCCTTAGAATGATCTTCAAATGTTAATAAGAGATCCTACTAGAGGGATACTATGTAAACGTATTCTATCATACATTAATGTTGTGGATAATCATATTGAAGGCTCAAGAGGTGAGGTAAAATTTGACCAAGTTCCTTACCAAGTTTTCATTCGTAAGTAATTTTTATTAGAATTTATATTGCCATGACCATTTTTATTTAAGATACAATCATGGGAAACCTTTCCTATTCAATGTTTCAAGATTACTACCATAATATAGAATCACATTAATTGAAATGGATTAATCCATATATTTTATTAAAAAGAGCACTTATTTTTTTAATATTGGTAAACTAAGGGGTTTTTTTAATCAGGGACCTAAACCTGTATAAGAGACAAAGAAAAAAAGGTCTAATTGCCTAGATACACATGAAAGATTACATCAAATCACACCCAAAGATAACAAGAAAAAAAATAATCCAAAAATGACACAAAAACAATAGGGTAAGTGCACCAACTTGGGGGACAAAAAAGGGCCTACCTATGGACATGATTTTTTTGAAATTTCAGAAATGTGAACTTCTGTAGATAATTAGAGATGGTTACACTCAAAATTTGAAGATGGTATAAAAATATGAATTCTAGAATTTCAAGTCTAGTTTCTAAAAAACTATTTTTTTGAAAAATGGTTATGTATAAATAGGTCAAACATCTAAAATTTGAAGATGACCTTCTATTTTTTTAATAAAATTTGAATTATACCATTCCATGTGACCCATCATTTTTTGAGCATCATTTAATATTGTTAGAAACCCTTTGGTGAATATTTATATTAGATATTCTAGTGTGTTATAAACTTTTTAATATATTTTTTGATGAATTTTTTTTTATTAATTTTACAATTAAGTATATCCTAAAAATTGAAAAAAAATGGATAATCAACTATGAGACCCACCCTAACTACCTCAAAAAAAATCAAATTAATTTTATTTTTTGAATGTGTGTAGAATTAGGCCTAGTTTGTTACCATATAATTTTTTTTGCATTTGGATCAATGAAAAACAAATTAGATAAACATTAATAGGCATGTATGGGTAAGGCATGTAGTGTCCTAAAAAAGGTGTTAGAAATAAATAGAGTTTGAACCCTTAAAATAGTCCAAAAATTATAAAAATCATACATTTATAAAGAAGATAATGTGTTTGTCGTAACGGTAATCATTTTTTGAATTTTGATGTTGAAATCCATAGTGTATTTGATGATTGAAGTTGAAATTTGTTGGTTTTCCTAAAAATCTTAGTTTCAGTTGTAGATGCATAGTCCCAAGACTTTGGCTCAAAAATCCAAGCCATTTGAGAGCCTAAAGGCTTAGTTTTATATTTAAATTTAAATAACATGTACACATTATATAATACAATAAATAACATGTATGCATTTATTTGGCATAAAATGAAACCAAAAAATTTTGTGTTTGTTATGGGGGAAAGGTCCCATTAGTTGTGCATCCTTATAGGGGAAATGTCAAATTTTGTGTTTCTTATAGGGAAAGGTCCCATTAGCTTTGGACAGTAAATTAAGGTGCCATAAAATTTCATTAGAATTTAAAATTTTTACCCATTTCAATATGTCATCTTAAGTACTTATAAATAAGGTTTCAAGGTCTAACACATTATACATTTGACAACATAACTAATTTTATCATGAGAGGTCATAAAATGTATTTTTTAAACCTATGATCAAAACTTAACCTTTAGTGTACCAATCATTGTGAATTAGAGTATCAATACTTGAATCTTACTTATCAAGATGTGATTGGTTAATTATAATTTTCTAGAATAAATGTTGAACATGTATTAGATATTACATGTTTAGCTTCTGGTGTACTTTAATATTTATATACACCAATATGTTTAATTAATACAACACATGTTAACAAAATCCTTGTTTGACAATTGAAACATTCATAACTATTGGGATATTTCCCCTAGTAGGGCAAGGATATACCTTACCACCTTACTTGCCTAAAATCTTACTTTCCCTTAAATTTTTTGTTTCTTATTGATATTATCCTATTTGCCTAAAATCCTATCTTACCCTTTTATTGTTTCTTTGATATCTTTGAACAAACCCTTTTATTTATAAATTTTGAACTAATTTGTTTAACTGGGAAACCCATTGAATTTGATTATGTAGTATAGATAATCTTGTGTAAGTAGAAATAAGAATTGAGCACTCGGTGTAACAGTGCATCTCTTTGATATCTATTTTAAGAATGATATCTAATGGATCCCAATACCTATTAATCATGCCTTGGATTTTCCCAATAACATTCCTAAAATGTGTTGAATAAAATCCCTTAAGTTTTCTCCAAGGTCACTTAGTGCATCTAATTCAATAGGTGCAGTTTGAGGTCGCAATTGAAAATCTAACAAGAGTCTTCTATTGTTATAATTATTAATGTTTGATTCCCCTAATGAATTCAAATACATTATTCAAATTTTGCCTAAAATTAATATCTCTTATGAAAATATCGTTAATCCTCCATTATATGCACCTCCTTCATCTACCCCTCCATCACACATGGGATAACCATCAACCACTCCATCCATTCCCAGGTCATCTAAAGAGTGTGTATATGACATGGGACTAGTCCTAACCACACCATGGATGCAACATTTGTAAGCTTAAAAACAAGCTAAAAAACACTTGATGCTTATCAATACTATAGAGTTTTATACCTTACTATGTAATTGGGATGGTAATATACAAAAGTAGGATGGTGGACCTACAATGTATGTACATGTTAAATTCTTAAATATTTTGGTCAAGTTGGGTACTCATTTTATTTTGTCTAAGATGTGGTTTTGAGATCAATAAACTTGAAATGATCAAGTGTATCCATTAGCGATGATGTGGTTTTAAGATTTTTTGCATATAGTAATGAATGTATAGCTTAGAAAATATCTAAATTCACTAGGGAATTTGTTCAAAACCATTAAGGGATTGCGTAGACCTAAAATTGACAAAGTAAGGCATATGTATAAGTTATCACAACTCAAACTCTATTGAACTTATTCAAGATACATTAAACCTATGATAATGTCCCCTAAATCTAAGACCTACTTTCCCTCAAGGATGATGCTAGGCAGAGAGACCCAATAATTATTCATATGGATGATGAATTGATCACCTCATATAGATGGTTGATCAAAATTGAATTCCAGTAGGCACTCCCTCATTGAAGGTTTTAAGATTATATATATATATATATATATATATATATAGACACATATATTCAATCATATTGTTCATATTTCATTATAATGAGCTTAAACCTAATGATGTGGATTACAAGAAAGTAGTACATGTCTCAGAATTCTTACTCTAGCTTGGGATTTGAGGTTGAGGCTCATCTATTAATAAATTGTGTTCTCTCCTACATGTAGGACTTAATATGAATGTAAGTTTGGGATCTTTAGAGGTAATTCAAGGTAAAGGGATATAAATAATTTGAATACATACATGTAGAAAATTGATAATGTTCAGTGCTTGCTAAATTTAGATGGGACCTTAAAGGGCTCTACATGATAATTTTTGTATAGTAATGGTAATTCAGAGGCTCACACCATGTGAATTATTTAATGGACATGGTTTTATTAGACTGATGTCAATATTTAAACATTATTATATTATATATATGTATGATAAATTTTTGAATATGCCATAGTTAAATTGGTTGGCTTGGTGATGGAACATGTCTAAGTATCAAATATGTGCATATCTGACAACTCTAACACTTCTCTAGGTGTACTAGACCTACACATGTGGAGATATTTGATTGGATTTGGAATCTTAAGGCTCTAACAAATCTGATGCTTTTAGGATAAGTGATAGTTATATCTCTAAAACAAATATATGTGTGTATAAGATACACACATACACACATACATATCTAATTAGATTAGGCCTCACAAGGATTTGAAAGACCTCTTTAATGCTTCTAGGACTTGACACCTCTAATAGTGTTGACACTTTTGAGCACATATGAGGTACACATAGTGATATGTAATTGGATTTGGCCTCCTAGGGCATTGTTAACTTTGAAACTTCCAAGACATGATTTATCTCTGATAGCTTTAACACTTTTGGGTGTATGAGGTACACACATGACACAACAAGGTTCAATTATAGGGATGTTTCAATTAAGGAGGCATGGGAGACCAATTTGAACCCCTTTTTGACATAACTATAAGATCATGATATATATGATTTGGGAAAAATTAAGTATAATTATATCTATCATAAATTGAACCAATTAGTCAATTTGTTCAATTAGGGATGTGATTTGGGAAAAATTGAGCCCCTAAACCAAATTTATGGCCCAATCAATTGTATAATATAGATACAACATATATGACCTAACTAACCCTAATTTAATCAAAAATGTAAATATAAATGCAAATGTGGTAAATTTCAAGCCATTGAACCTAGGTTGGAGTCTACGATGTGATTGAAAGGGATAAATTAGGTCATGTTTCATGACATGTTGATCGTAAACCCTAATTTTATCACTTGAACATGTATGTAGTTCCCCTAAATCCAAACTTTATGACATATACACATGTACAAACCCATTACACTAAATCCCTAACCCTAAATCCTAATTTTATAACAAACACAACCCCTAAGTTCCTTGATTTCATCACAAATGCATAAATTCATGAATGTGATTAGTGCAGATTTGTGAACCTATTATTCAACTAGTTTTTTAAATACCTATGATGGGATTTTGGGTAAAATTAGCTCATTTCATCTTACATATTGAGACTTATTGTATCATTCATTATTATTATTGCTTCATAGTATTATCAAGAGTCTTATTGCATCATTCATTAGTATTATTGCTTCATAGTATTATCAAGAGTCTTATTGCATCATGTATTCAAAATTTATGCATCATATTGGTGATTTATGCAACATATTAAGCCTTATTACGTCATTAATAGCCTAATTACATCATATTGAACCTTATTGTATCATATGATAGCCTAATTTCATCATATTAGAGATTTATTACATCATATGATAGTCTTATTGCATTGCATGATAGTCTTATTTCATCGAATGATAGTCTTATTACATTGTATAATAGTCTTATTGCATCATATTGAGCCTTATTACATGATATGATAGCATTATTGCACCATCTAATAGTCTTATTACATCATATTAGGGATTTCTGCATCATATTATATTCTTATTAAGTGTTATTACATCATATTATATTATTTTTATGGAAAAATTGATTGAATATGAGCCTTTTTGCTTATTTGTATAGTATATGCCTATACTTCAAGGAATGTGTATGTGTTATAAGAAAACACACATGTTCCTTAAATTACAAGGAAAAAACTCACTTTTTAATATCTATTTTTATCCCTAATCAAGAGTGTTTTCCCCATAGACATTCCCTATGTACTCTTTGTACTTTCTTGGTTGTAGTTTTTTTTAGACCCCACATTTGAAGTACTTTCTTGGTTGATTTTGTCAAAATGGGATTTGATTCATATTTATGGAGGAGGAATAAGTTGAAGAACAAAATTTCAAAGTAATTAGAAGATACAAGAGAAAAAAACAAGGTATGAATGTAAGTAATTCATTCTAGACAAGGTACAAACACAAACCTTGATGAGCCAAATGCCTTAGATAATGAGGCAATTGACAATAGTCAATTAAATAATGATGAAATTTATAATAGTGAATTGAATTATGATGAATTCACTATAATGAATTGAATTATGATTATATTGACAATATAAAATTAGATAATGTTAGAAATTCACATTCAAATTTTAAAGTTTTTGATTATGTTGATGAAGAGCCTATGCATGATACTTTACCCACAAACAATGAAGAAAATTAAATGGACTCAAATAATGATGAAATTAATAATGAATAAAATTTCACGGAAACACATAATTAAGAAACAAACAATGAATAAAATTTCATGGAAACATATAATGATTTTGAAACACCCTTTGAATGAATTCTACCAATAACAACACCTCCAAGAATTATGCGCAGAATAAATAAGTACTTAATTGAAGTTGATAAAAATATTTTGAAATCAATGCATAAAAAAATGTCTAAAAACCATTTAGGAAGATTAAATAAAATCCAAGTGGTTCATTAGAATGAAATGGGTAGATATGTTGACTTATAAAATGTAGATGTAATCAATTTTACCAAATGTTTTTGATTTTGTAGGTAGTACGTGCATAAATTTCATCTTTAATTACTTACTAACATTTTTTTGTAGGTTAATGGTGTTAAATCAGCTTCCACCTTCACATGGCTATTACCGTTAGTAAATAATTTCATATTATTGAAACTAAGAGAAGCTTACTAAAATTACTTGGTGTTTCCACACTACTGAACAATTACTAATGACACGTTTATTTCTCCTTATAACCTTCCAAACACATTTGTTATCAGTGTTTCTATGCTCTATAATAGTAGTGAAAATGAACTTGTGTGTGGAAGTGGGAGTCATGGTTGTTAAAAAATGTTTAATTTGCATATATAGACATGTTTGAAGCTATGGGTTTGCACATGCCAATCCTAGAGTCAAAGTTTCTAGTTGGAAGTCAAGACGTCTCTTCACTGCCAAAAATTTACATTTTAGGACCCTTTACTACAAATTATACAATGGATTTATATTATAGGTGATTTAGAATAGATTTTAGGTGAAATTAGAGAAATTTTACATGCACATGAGGGATCTTATGGTTCCTCCATATGATTTAAAATTTTCAATTTATACATGTTTGAAGTTAGGCTAAAAATCAACATCTTTTTTGTATTGGGAAGGGCATTCTTGAGCCTAGAATGGGTGGCGGGTTTATCATTATAACCAGATGGGAGGCCAAGAAATTGGTCCTAGACATTATTCTTCCCTTTAGATGTGTTGGGAATGCCATTTTTCAGCCAACAAGCACCAAAAATTGAGTTCTTAGACTGTAGTTTCAACTTTGACAACATTTGTTGTTAGTGTTTCCGTGCTCCAGAACAGTAGTGAAAATACACTTGTGGGTGGAAGTGGCTATCATGATGGTTTGAAAACATGTAATTTACCTATATATATGAATTCAAAGTGGTGGATTTGCACTTGCCAGTATCGGAGGCAAAGTTGCTAGTTGGAGGTCAAGAAGTTGTCTCTTCACTACCAAAAATTTGCATTTTAGGACCCTTTACTGCAACTTCTACCACAGATTGATATTAGTGGTGATTAAAAATAGATTAAAATGGAAATTATAGGAATTTCCCATAAAAATGAAGGATCTTATGGTTCCTCCATATGACTTATATTTTTGGTTTTATGCATGCTTGAAGTCAGGCTAAAAATCAACATCTTTCTTGTATTGAGAAGGGCATTCTTGAGCCCAAAATAGGTGGTGGGTTTGTCACCCAAGCCATATGGGAGGTAAATAACCTAGTATTTTATGTTATTTTCCCCTTTGAACATGTTGTAAATGCTATTTCTTAGCCAACAATCATTAAAAATTGAGTTTTTAGATCATAACTTCAACTTTGAAAACATTTATTGTTAGTGTTTTTGTGCTCCAGAACAGTAGTGAAAATGCACTTGTAGGTGGAAGTGGGTGTCACAATTATTGGAAAACATGTAATTTTACTATATATAAGTGTTTGAAGTGGTGGATTTGTACCTACTGGTCCTAAAGGTAAAGCTGCTAGTTAGAGGTCAAGAAGTCTCTTCATTGCCAAAAAATTGCATTTTAGGACCCTTTACTGCAACTTCTACCATAGATTTCTCTTAGAGGTGATTCAGACTAGATTTGAGGTACAATTAGAGAAATTTCCCATGAACATGAAGGATTTTATGGTTTCTCCATAAAATTTATAGTTTTGGTTTTATGCATGCCTAAAGTTAGGCTAAAAATCAACATCTTTCTTGTATTGGGAAGGGCATTCTTGAGCCCAGAATGGGTGGTGGGTTTGTCAGCTAAGCGAGGTGGGAGGTCAAGAACCTATTTATAGACATTATTCAACCTTTTATATGTGTTGATAGTGATATTTTTTAGCTAACAAGCACTAAAAATTGAGTTTTTGGACCGTAGCTTCAACTTTGACAACATTTATTGTCAGTGTTTCCATGCTCTAGAACAGTAGCAAAAATGCATTTGTAGGTGAAAGTGGGTGTCATATTTGTTGGAAAAAAGGTAATTTAACTATATAGACATGATCAAAGTGATGGATTTTCACCTGCCAGTCTCAGAGGCAAAGTTGCTAGTTGGAGGTCAAGAAGTTGTATCTTCACTGCCAAAACATTGCATTTTAGGACCCTTTACTGAAACTTCTACCATGGATTGATATTAGAGGTGATTCAAATTATATTCAAGGTGAAATTATAGGACCTTCCCATTCACATAAAGGATCTTATTGTTCCTCCATATGACTTATATTTTTAGTTTTATGCATGCCTAAAGTTAAGCTAAAAATCAGCATCTTTCTTGTATTGGGAAGGGCATTCTTGAGCCCAAAATGGGTGGTGGGTTTGTCATTTAAGCTAGATCAGAGGTCAAGAACTTGGTCTTATATGTTATTCAATCCTTTGGATGTGTTGGCAGTCCCATTTTTCAGCCAATAAGCACCAAAAATTGAGTTCTTGGAGTTAGACCTAAAATCAAGTTATCATTCCCTTCATCAGTCAAATTAGGTCTAGAAGCAGAAAGATGGATCAATTATGCCAATCAACTGAACTTGTACCCATAAAACCTATTTTCACACAACATATAAATTTAACATAATGGAATGAAAATTATGATAAGTAAATGTATGGATTCCCTTCTTCAAGTGTTGAAGGTGGTTTGGAGGTTGGGGCAAGTCTATGGGAGGAGATATGGCCAAATGTCAGTCCCAAAGAAGACTAGAACGCTAGTGGGACAAGTTTATAATAGAGTTTAGTTGTTAGGCATACTATTTGAAGCCAAAAAGGGGTAATAAGTGGATAATTTGGAAGAGTGGATGTCTAATCTTGTGAGAATTATTGTTTAATATCAAAATAAGTATTATATGTGTGAGTGGGGTCAAGAGTGAGCAATAAGGTCACAGGGGAAAAATAATATTTAAGAACATGACTTAGGAATACTAATCCTTATATTAATAATTGGGTAGAGGTCAGAAATAGGTACAAGGAAGACTAGGGGCCTTCAATGAAGGTTGGTTGACATGTTTGAGGATACAGTATGAGTTTAGAATCTATTATATTTAACTCTGAGTGTATATAGATAAGCATCAAGTCATCAAGTACATTGAAACTAATTGGAATGATGAGTTTTATACATCTACTCAATTCTCTATCAAAAACCAATGCAAAAAATGATGATGACTCATTTGTGAAATTTGACCAAGAAGACATGTGTTATTAACTTTCGCTAAATTGGGCCTACAGGCCAAAATATGCTAGATCTAATCACAAAATTTTGTGGAGAGGATAATTATGACCTATTATACCCATTAAATATATATTTTTATATTTTTGACAATGTAAACTATTAATTTTTTAGTTTAGTCAACCCTATGTTAAATCATGATCAACATTAGAGTTTACCTTGCAAAAATTAGTCAGTTTGGGGCATCTACAGGTTGAGTAAAAGCACAAATTTTAGTAATAATGGTATAAATGACATAGAAAAACATACCATGACATATTAAATATCATAAAAAGAGTGAAAGTACATGTTATTTTGACACAGTCCTCTTGCAGTTAAGAAGGTAGGCATTAGAGATTTTTGGAAGCTTTGTCAGTTCTAGATGTCAAGAAGTACTTTAGACCTTGGAAAGATATTAAAACTATATAATATGATGTTTTAAACATATATTTTCATATATAAGTGATAAAATTTAGGGTTTTCATGTAAAATTTTGAATAAAGACAAGTTTTGGTATGAAGGAAGCATGCATGCAGCTCAAGGTAAATTATGGTAAAAAGGGTATACATGAAAATGAACATATAAAAATGAATTTAAAATTGTTAAAATTGGTATTAATTACCTAATATACTCATATATAATCTTGGTAAGGTCATACGACAGGTTTAAGTGATTTATATTTTGTCACATCCCCCTCCATGTATCATAATGGTCACTATTCATGCAGGCATAATTTTTGGAGTTTTAATATGTGTTTGAGGGTTCCAAGCTTAGATAAGTATTTAAAAATTATTTTAAGATGTTTTAAAACCTATTAAACATATTTAAATGGTGTTCACACTCCAAAATTCATGTAATCCCCACAAGTAGGCTCAAATCCCCATAGGTAGTCTCAAAGGCATAAAGGCAAAGTTGGTTTTTTGATCATCAGAAAGGTGTTATGAGATGTTTTAAATGTCATGAGTATGTTTTAAATAAAATAATATTATTTTTAAGTTCAAATTTGTCCTTTTGAGAGTATGTACAAGGCATGGGAAACCTTAGATTAGCAAGCTTTAAGCATTTTCGAGAGATTTAACCATGGGAATTTAATGAAACTTTGTAATCTTGATCCCCTATAAATGTACAAGGTAAATCAAAAGGTTTAAACCTTATATTTTATGTATGTGTACATATTATAGGATTGATGGTTTGTAATAGGGCTAAATAGGCTTAAATGAGGGTAAGCTAATGAAGGACGTGATGGTTAGAGGTGGAGTTGGGCTATGAAATTTGGCATAGACATGAAAAAGAATAGAGTATACCTATAAATACACTTATAATCTCTTGATAAATCATAAAATTTCTATAAAAGGCAAAAAAAAAAAGTAAAAAAAGGCTATAAGCCTTAAGAGAGCATTGTGTCCATAAGGTGTGGAATGAGAGTATGATATTATTTGAGTACTTGAAGGGAGTTATACCAAGTATGTTATGATCATCTAATAAAATATGTGATAATAGGTTTAGATCTTAAAACATAGACCAATATTTGGTATTTGAGACCCAAAGAAGGTGCCTAAGAAGAAACTAGAAAAAGATTGAGAGGAAATTTGTGATTGAGACATGAATGAAATGAGGTAAATGATGTATGGATAGAGGTCAATGCCCTCAAGGAAGTGATACTAAGAGTTCAAGGAATAAGTAATAGGTGTAAGAAGCTAAATTAAGTCCAAAGAGTCAAAAGACGAGCTAGCTTGTGAAAGAAGATTCAAATCAAACCATAGTAAGTGAATGTTGTAGACACCTGAATATGGCTATCAATAACCTCCAATCAGGCTTTTGACTAATTTATACCAAAATGTATAATTTGGCCTAAAACATTGAAACACATTAAAATATTTGAAACTAATATATTCAAGTGTTGATTTTGGCTAGGGTATCATTAACTGGGGTAATGTAATTTATGGGCCAACTAACTTTGATCAGATCATTTCAAGCCAAAATGCCAATTTTGCACTTGGGTGCTCTAGATTGCTCTTTTCTATCAAATTTCTTACATGAGATAGGTGCCTTTATTATTTTATTTTGAAAACATCTTAAATGAGATAATGGATCTGATACATCTAACATCAACTTCTAATTCCAATCCAGTCAAATTTTGAGCAAATAACAAGACACTTTAACCAATTTGTACACAAAGATCCAAGGTTTGCATCAAAGTCCTTAATAATGATTAAGAGACCAAATCATGAGATTAATTAAGAATTCTATGGAACTTATTGAATAATTTATTTTTGAAAATGAATATTGAATATCTACATCATCAAGTGACATCATTTCTTGGGAAGACATCCCTAGGCTATAAATGCATAAAATATCAAGGTTAACCCCTCTCATGCCTCATTAAGACCCTCCATACCTATTCAATTCCCCTCTATCCCAAATATTGATGAGCCTATTTATGAATTTTAATTACATAATTGAATTAATCTTTAGCCACACATTTCCATCTTGAGATGGATGGTTCAGGTTGATTCTAAACCATTTCAAAAATATATAAATAAGAGGGCTTGCCTATTTAATCTAGAGCTTGGATAATTCAAAGTTATAATGCTGAATTGATTCCAAAACCTCATGAAAATTGGTGTTATTATGCCCAAATATTGAGCCAAGATATATATAAACATGGTGCTAAGGAGAGATGGAGGTAGCCATACTTCATTGATGCAAACTTCATGAGCACAAACTGAATAAGCCACTACAACAAAAAATTTGAAGCATCCAAAGAAGGTGAAAGAAGGTTTTTCTTTCATGTTTTAGTTATGTTTTCCATTTTTGTTTTGTTAACTAAGATCCCCCCTTTGAGATAGGCTTAGGGTGTTAGTTTAGTTTGTTTTTGATTGATTTGTTTTATTCACTAACATAATACTAATATCCCCCTATTGCAATCTTATGTTCACAAGTGGAACTCCCATAGACAAGTGATTAGTATTGTCCTTATTTTTGAAAATTGGATTTTAATAGGAGGAGATTAGTATTGTGTTAGTGAATAAAATAAATCAATCAAAAACATAGTAAACTAACACACTAAGTCTATCTCAAAGGGGAAGCTTAGTTAACAAAACAAAAATAGAAAACACAACTAAAACATGAAATAAAAACCCTCTTTCACCTTCCTTAGATGCTCCAAAATACTTTTTATAGTGGCTTGCTCAGTTTGTGCTCATGAAGTCTGCATCAAGGAAGTATGGCTACCTCCATCTCTCTTTGGCACCATGTTTGGCTTTGGCTTGTATTGGCTCAATATTTGAGAATAATAACACTAATTTTCATGAGGCTTTGGAATCAATTTAGCATTATAACTTTGTGTTATCCAAGATCTAAAATTTAATAGGTAAGGCCTCCTATTTATAGATTTTTGGAATGGTTTAGAATCAACCTAAACCATCCATCTCAAGATGGAGATGTGTGTCTAAGGATTACTTTAATTATGTAATTAAAATTCATAAATAGGATCATCAATATTTATGATAGAGGGGAATTAAATAGGCATAGAAGGTCTTAATGAGGCATGAGAGGAGTTAACCTTGATAATTTATGCATTTATGGCCTAGGGATGTTTTACCAAGAAATGATGTCACCTGATGATTTAGATATTCAATATTCATCTCCAAAAATAAATTATTCAACAAGTTACATGGAATTCATAATTAGGCTCATGATTTGGTTTAATTATCTCTTAAGCATGATTAAGCACTTTGAAGCAAACCTTGGCTCTTTGTGCACAAATTACTCAAATTGGTCAAAAATGTCTTATTATTGGCCCAAAAATTTGATTAGATTGGAATTAGAAGTCAATGTTAGATGTATTAGATCCATTATCCCATTTAGGATGTTGTCAATACAAAATAACAAAGGCACGTGTCTCATGTAAGAGATTTGATAGAAAAGAGAAATCTAAAGCACCCAATTGAAAAATTAACATTTTGACTCAAAATGATCTAATCAAAGTTACCTAGCCCATAAATTGTATTACCCCAATTAATGATACTCTAGCCAAAATCAGTACTTGAATATATTAATTTCAAATATTTTAATATGTTTTAATATTTTTAGGCCAAATTGTGCATTTTGGTGGAAATTGATCAAAAGCCTAGTTAAAGGTTATTGGTGGCCATTTTTAGGTGTCTACAAATGTCACCAGTTGGGTTTAGAACTAGCTAATGATGTTTTTTCAGACTTTTTCTATTGAAAATATTGTCATTGATGTCAAAGGTCTAGTATTGGTGATAAAGGCCCCATTACATTTAATGGTGTTTTTAATATTCATATCTTGGCTAATGTGTGTTAATATTTATTTAATATTAAAAAATATATTTTTGGTTTCATATAAGTCAAAAGAGGGCCCATGGAGAAGTCAAAGAGTCATGGGGGTAAAGACAAAAGAGGAATGGGACACATTTTCTCATGGAGAGTCATCTTGAGGAATTCTAAGAGTCACCATGTGAAGACAAAAAGGGCATGGTGCATTTTCCATGAAGGGACACTTTGAGGAATATGAAAAGTCACCAAGATAAAGAAAAAAGAGGAAAGGATGCATTTTATTATGAAAGGTCACCATGTGACTTTTCAAATGCAAGGATATGAAGCGTCATGCTAGTTTGGTGCCATTTTCCATGAGTATTGAAGGGTCACAAAGGGTGAATGCCAAAGGTCATTTGGAAATCTATAAATAGAATCTTGAGAAAACATTTGTAATATGCAAGAGAGTGCATGGTTTGTATTTTTTTTGGAAGATAGAAAAGCAAGAGATATTTTAGAGTCCTATCATTTGTTGAGTAAGCAACATTGAGAGATAGTTGTGTTTTATACACAAGAGGGGTTGGTGCTCTTGTGGGTTAGTGCTCATAAATATTTGCAAGGGGTTGGTGCTCCTGTGGGTTGGTGCTAATAAATAATCATTGTGTTGGTGATCTTACAAGTTGGTGCTTACAAACTTTGTAATTTGAGTTAGTGTTCATTAATATACTTGAAATTATTCTTCGTAGTTTTTTTCACTTTGGGTTTTCACGTAAAAATATGGTCTCTCTCTCTCTCTCTCTCTCTCTCTCTCTCTCTCTCTCTCTCTCTCTCTCTCTCTCTTATGTGGTGCATATTATTGTTTCAATTTTATTGCATATCTTGAATGTTTGATTAAGAGGTTAAATTAAAAAAAATATATTAATTAAAATATATATAATATAATGATTCACCCCCCCTTAGTATATTTTATGCTTAATAATTGGTATCAGAGTAGGTTCCTTTGGAAAAAGTTTTATAGCTTGAAGGTAGATTGGGAAAGCATGATGGCTAGATCACATGAAGGTTTTTATACAAATAAGGCACCTTTGTTTGATGGGACAAATTATGATTTTTGGAGCATAAAGATGAAGACTTATTTGATGGCCCTTGGATTCGACATTTTTCAAGTAGTGATGGAGGAATATGAAGAGCCGCATACACTTATAACTACTCAAACAAAAAAAAAAGGCAAGAGAAAAATAATGCTAAAGCTTTAAATGATATTTTATGTGGTTTATGTGAATCAAAATTTATTAAATTTATGAAATTTAAATTTGCTCATGAAACTTGGGTAAAACTTGAGAATATTTACAAAAGTAATGGAAAGGTTTAGCAAGCTAAGCTTCAGACTTTTAGAAGATAGTTTGAGAGTTTGAAGATGGAAGAGAAAAAAATATAGTAAGTTATCTTTTGTGAGTTGATCAAATAGTTAATCAGATTCAAGGTCTTGGAAAAAAGTTATAAGAATCAATTGTGATACAAAAGGGTTTTGAGATCTCTACCATTGAGATATGATGTAAAAGTTTTGGAAATTGAAGAGATGACGAATTCAGCCAAGTTAAAGATGGATGAGCTACATGATATTCTTAAGTCATATGAGATGTAGACCAAAAAAGAGAAGCTACTTTTAAGACATCAAAGAAAGAGAAGGCTAAGATTCAAGAATCAAGTGATAGTTCTAGCGATGATGAAGATGACAATGGAGATCTATTCATTCGCAAGCTAAAAAAGGGCACTAATAAATATCAAAGAAAATTATCTTTTAAATGTTTTAATTATGGAAAGATTGGACATTTTGAATCTAATTGCCCAAATAAGGGTAATGGTGACAATGAAGAAAAGTATACATACAAGAAGAATTTCAAAATAAAATTCAAGAAGGGATTAAAGATGAAGAGTTTGTATTCTAAAGATCCTATCTCAGTCGAAGATAATGGAGTCATTGATTCATAAGAAGAAGAGATTCTATTTATGGCCATACATGAAGATGCCTCCATAAGCAAAAGTATAGATGATCAAGAAGAAGAACAAGATGAAGCTGAAGTGAATCTGAAAGGAGGACTCATTTATGCCTTAGAAGAGTTAAAAAGCTCTTGAGAAGAAGAATCAAAGATTAAAGCTCTAGATTGAGAAAAATGGAAAAGAGTTAATGGAAATAATTTAAGATCTATAAGAACACTTTGAAGAAGCCAAGAAAAATAAAAAAGATATAATGACACAGTTGTAAAAAGTAAGTGAAGATTGTGAAAGTTATGTAATTGAAATTGCTTCTTTAAAAGTAGATCTTGAGAAAACAAATAAAGAAATCAATGATAGAGCAAATAATGATTCAAAATTTGAGAATAACACTAATATGTTGAATAAGATAATAGAAATTAAAAGATCAATATCAGATAAGATAGGTATCAGATTTGAAAAAGAGAAAGGGGAGGCCACTACTTTCACAAACAAGGTTAACACAAAAAAGGAAAGAGCTATGCTGAAGCTCTTACAAATAAGGAAATAAAAAGGGAAGAAGTTAAGAATATAGAAGACATATAAAACAAAGAAGGATGGAAGGAATAAAGTTAAAAAAGGTAATCAGGTTAGAAATACACAAATAAGTCCCATTTTTATGGTTACTATTTTTATTATAATGGATATGGTCATAATAAAATAGAATGTCAAAAAAGGGCTAACAATTTTAGAAATAAAAAGAAGGAAACTCATACAGAGTCAAGTAGAAGCCATAACTCTTTTGCTCCTCTATCAAGATTTAATGAAGAGTCCATAATATGTTACAAGTGCAATAAATTTAGACACATAGCCTAATATTGTAGAAGCATGTTTGAGTCAGTCAAGAAGGACCAGAGTTTCAAGGCTCCATTCATTAAGAAGAAATTTTAGATAGGTTCATGGTAGAAGAAACAACCTAAAAAGTCTATGTTGATATAGACAACTTTGCATGCAAGAAATGAAGAAAAGCCATGGTTCATTAACAGTGGATGTTTGAGGCACATGATATTAGATAATAACAATTTCATAACCTTGAATAAGATCAATGGTGGCACAGTGAAATTTAGAGATAATACTACTACTAGAATTGTCAAAAAAGGTACACTAAGTTTAGATAATGATAGAACTAAAACTAATTTTTTTTGTATGTAGAAGGTCTTAAGCATAATATTTTAAGTGTAAGTCAAATGTGTGATCAGGGGCATACACTAAATTTTTATGCAGAAGGTTGTGAAATTAGGAAAAAATGTTTAGATGTGTTGGTTGTAGATGCTTAAAGAACAGACAATAATTTGTATATATTATCAGACATCAAAGGTCAAAGATGTTGTTTGAGTTAGATTGAAGAAAGTTGGCTATGGCACAGGAGAATAGGACACATAAATTTTGACAATCTTGTTAACATCAGTAAGAAGAAAGTAGTCAAAAATCTTCCAAAGATTACAAAGCCATCCAACATGCTTTGTGAACCTTGTCAGCATGGGAAGTAGACCAGAAGGTGATTCAAAACAAAAGAGTACTCGACCACTCAAATGTTAGATCTTGTTCACGTTGATTTGTGTGGACCTATGAGAACTCAAAGTACTCAAGGTGAGAAATATTTCATGTTGTTTATTGATGATTTTTCACTTATGACTTAAGTAATATTTTTAAATAAAAAATTAGAATCTTTTAGACATTTCAAAGCATTAAAAGCATTAGTTGAGAATGAAACTGGGTTGAATATTAAGTGCCTAAGATCAGATTGAGGAAGAAAATTCATGTTAGATCAGTTTATTGAGTTTTTTAAAGACCATGGAATATAGATACATTATTTAGTAGCTAGAACTCCATAAAAAATAGAGTAGTTGAACAGAGAAACAAAATAGTTCAGGAGATGGTGAGGATAATGCTAAATAAATCTAAGATACTAGATAAATATTATATTGAGATAGTTGTTATAGTAGTGCATATTTATAATAGAGCATTATTGAAAGTCAATAGTGATAAGACTCTTTATGAGTTATGGAAATACAAACCAGAGATAGTTGATTATTTTAGAGTTTTTGACAACAGATGCTTCATAAAGAGAATCGATGAAAAATTAGGTAAGTTTGAATCTAGAGTAGATGAAGGTACATTTCTTAGTTATTATTGAAAAATTAAAGATTATAAATGTTATAAAAAAAGAACTAAGAAACTATTTGAAAGTACAAGTGTTAGGATAAAAGAAGATGGAACACAAAGAATTAGTGATCCAGCAGACATTCTTGAAATCATTGAAGAGGAAGACTTTGAAGAATCAGATGAAGATGAAAAGGAGAAAAAGGACACTAAAAGCCCATCCAAATATGTCTAGAGAAATCATAATGAAAGTGACATCATCAGGGACACAAATATAATAATTCACACTAAAGAATGATGGTAAGTGAATCTAAGCAAGTTAAATTCTTTTTGTTATCCAAAATCTAGCCTAGAACTTTTTCAAAAGCTAGACATGATAAGCATTGGGTTAAGGCAATGGATGAAGAATTAAATCAGATAGAAAAGAATGATACTTGGGAATTAGTGCCTAGACCAAAAGATAAAAATATGATAGGAACAAAATGGGTTAATAGAAATAAGTTGAATGAAAATGGAGAAGTGACCAGGAATAAAGAAAGATTAGTATGTAAAGGATATGCTCAGATTGAGGGAATAGATTTTGAAAAAACTTTTGCACCAATGGCAAGGCTAGAGACTATTAGAATATTTCTTGCATATGCAGTGTTTAAAATTTTTAAAGTGTTTCAGATGGATGTCAAAAATGTACCTTTCTAAATAGGAATCTAGAAGAGGAGGTCTACATTAAGCATCCTGAGGGATTTATTCTTTCAAATATTAGTAGCCATGTATGTAGATTGAAGAAAGAATTGTATGGATTGAAACAAGCTCCTAGAGCTTGGTATGCAAGACTTGATAAGTAGCTACAAGATCAAGGTATCAAGAGAGGATTTGCTGACAGTAATCTCTACATCAAAATAGAAGGTAAGCATCAATTGATTTTTGTGGTATATGTTAATGACATCATTTTTGGAAGAAACATTGAAAAGATGACAAGAATTTTATGATAATATGCAAAAAGAATTTGAGATGTCTATGCTTGGAGAATTATCATTTTTATTAAGATTGTAAATATTTTAGTCAGATAAAGGAATTTTGATATCTCAAAGTAAATATGCCAAGGAAATGTTAAAGAAATTTGGTTTTGAGGATTGTGCACCAATTGGCACACCAATGAGTACAAGAAATAAGGTAAAGATGAAGATTCACCTATTGCAGATCAATCTTTGTATAGATTATGATTGGTAGTCTTTTATATTTGATAGCATCAAGGTCAAACATCATGCATGTAGTAGGTATGGTTTCAAGATCTTAGTTAGCTCCAAAAGATAGTCATGTTTAGTTGGTGAAGAGAATATTTAGATATATCAAGGGGACATTAGATTATGGATTATGGTATCCCACAGTTAGAAATTTCATTTTGCTTGCTTATATAGATTCAAATTGGGCAGGTTGCTTGGATGACAGAAAGAGTACAAGTGGAGGAGATTTCTTCCTTGGTGATAAATTAGTATCATGGCTAAGCAAAAAGTAGAATTTAGTATCACTTTCTATAGCTAAAGTAGAATATATTGCAATAGTATTATGTTGTACTCATGTGCTTTAGAAGATATCAAGGTAAAATATGATGAACATATTTCTATTTTTTGCGACAACACAAGTGCTATTAATATTTCAAAGAATCTGGTGATGCATTCAAGAAAAAAAATATTCCCATTAGATATCACTTCTTCAGAGATTAGGTTGCAGATCAATAGGTTAAGATGGAATATATCAGTAATACAGAGTAGATTGTAGATATTTTCACAAAGGCACTACCAAAAGACACATTTGAGTTCCTACAGGAGAAGTTGGGAGTAATTTCTTTTACTTCCTACCATTGAAGATCAAAATCAGTTGAGGGGGAACTAAGTATTAGATCTAGGATAGGCTCTTTGCCATTGATGTGAAAGGGGGAGAAGAACATAAACAAGTATAAGTATAGGTGTAGAAATAGGTGTAAGAATATGTATATAGAATAGGTACATGTTGCTATGATAAGGGGGAGTTACTATATGTTTTTTAGATGGTAGTATGTGCAGGCTGACATGTACAGTACAAGTTTTAGGATGTGGTAGTTTTAGTTTGAGGTTTTCATCAATGAAAAAGGAAGAGATTATTGGAAATATTGTCATTGATGTCAAAGGTCTAGTATTGGTGATAAAGGGCCCATTGCATTTAAAGGTGTTTTTAATATTCATATCTTGGCGAATGTGTGTTAATATTTATTTAATATTAATGAATATATTTTTGGTTGCATATAAGTCAAAAAAGAGCCAATGGAGAAGTCAAAGAGTCATGGGGTAAAGACAAAAGAGGAATGGGATGCATTTTCTCATGAAGAGTCATCTTGGGGAATTCCAAGAGTCACCATGTAAAGACAAAAGAGGTATGGTGCATTTTTCCATGAAGGGACACTTTGAGGAATATGAAAAGTCACTAAGATAAAGACAAAAGATGAAAGGATGCATTTGATTATGAAGGGTCACCATGTGACTTTTTAAATGCAAGGATACAAAGGGTCATTCTAGTTTGGTGCCATTTTCTATGAGGATTGAAGGGTCACAAAAGGTGCATGCCAAAGGTCATTTGGAAAGCTATAAATAAAGCCTTGAGAAGCCATTTTTAATATGCAAGAGTGTGCATAGTTTGTATTTGTTTTTGAAGAGATAAAAGAAAGAGATATTGTAGAGTTCTATCATTGTTGAGTAAGTAACATTGAGAGATAGTTGTGTTTTATACACAAGAGGGGTTGGTGTTCCTATTGATTGGTGCTCACAAATAGTTTCTATGTTGGTGCTCAGTAAAAGGGTTGGTGCTCTTGCAAGTTAGTTCTTGTGAACTTTGTAATTTGAGTTGTTGCTCATTCATATACTTGAGATTGTTCTTTGTGGGTTTTCCCACTTTGGGTTTCCATGTAAAAATTTGGTCTCTCTCTCTCTCTCTCTCTCTCTCTCTCTCTCTCTCTCTCTCTCTCTCTCTCTCTCTCTCTCTCTCTCTCTCTCTCTCTCTCTCTCTCTCTCGTGTGATTAATATTATTATTTCAGTTTTATTACATATCTTGAATGTGTGATTAAGTGGTTAAAGAAAAAAATTAGATTAAGTAAAAGATATATAATATACTGATTCACCCCCCCTCTCAGTATATTTTGTGCTTAACATTTCCTCCATACCTCTGCATCAACATAAAAACACAATTCAAATGCAATCACTGATATTCTTAATCTCTTATATGGGTCCAATTTGAAAAAATATCCTAACAAGTTATTCTCAATCTCATTACATTTTTAATCCTTAAAAATACTTCAAAACTAATCATCTATAATACTTTAAACACAAGTGATTCAAACAAGATTTACTTCATTGGTTTTCTTAAATATTCATGTACAAAATAAGAATGCCATGTATGAATTCCATATATAGGCATACAATGTCAATAATAAATGCATTTCCATAGTCATACAAAAAATTAAATCATGTCTAACAACATAGTATCTAATGCCAGGTGAATACATCATATATGCATGTACAATGACAAAAATGCATACATTGCCATATAGAAATACAAAAAATTACATCATTTAAAACATCTTAATCATCAGATAGTCTCCCTCTCTTTGCCTTCTTTGAAGAATAATCTCCTTAGGATGCCTTGGATTACTCCAAGGTTCAACTATGGGTACTATGCTCATAGCTTGCTTACAACTGAACCTATTCAAATACAAAAATTATTATAAAATTAACAAGTATAAATGAAACTAAATTAATAAACTAATCTTTTAAAATATAATAATAAAATTATTTAAACATGCACTTACCTCAATCTCATGGTCCTTCTTAATTTGTTGTTGACGCTTGATTGGGTCAGTGCCAGGTTCAACTGTATGAATAGGCATGCCAAATGATGAAGAAAAACGAGGAGCTATTGTAGTAGTCATCTGAATTGGACAATCAAATTTCATATGATAGTCCTATATACACAATACATTCGTGCATATAAGTTATATTTTCCAAAGTACATAGTAAAATTATTAAAATAAAAGTACTAAATTACAATTCAAAATTACAAGTGAATATACATACCTCGGTGAGTGCCTTTGTAGATGAAATTAAAAAAGAAATTCTCAAATATATCTCAAATCATAATGATCGAGGAGTATCCACCCTATTCATTAGTTGAATAAACAACTTAATAATTAATAACTTGGGCAATTCATTGATAAAATAAGTTGCTAACAAATGTAGTCTTGTATACAGTCCAAGATTTAACTATAGTCTGAGCATTTGAATAATTTGGTATAAATTTATTTGTAAGGATAACTAAGGAACACATAAGAGTACTGAGAATAATTTTTTTAGGAATCTAATTGGTCAAGAAGTGGAAAAAACCTATTTGTCCACAGTCCTTGTTCTTGGAAAACATATAGTTTTTAAACTAAGAAATTTTGTGCCTTGTGTTTAGTCTTATAACTTGTTATGGATTCTAAAGAGTTTAAATAAGGATGTTGAATTATCATAAAAAGGGGGATATCATCTTTATATAGGTTTATACTGCTTTGACATTGAAAGAGGAAACAATCCTTGAGTACTCTATGTGTTAAAGGGTAGCATACAGTCAAAGGACTGAGTTATATTATGTTGAAAATAGTTTGGGATTCCATTGAGATTATAAGGGGTATACTATAGTAAATGTAAGTGTATATAATCCCATATTAATTTTTGAAGATATTGGGAGTTGAAGGAAAGGCAAAGTAACCCTATACCTTATTTTCATATGTGCATGGGCAAGGTTGTAAACTGAGAGTTTTGAGTTTATAATTGATTGTGGGATTTTAAATAATTCTTGTCTGAATGAAAAAGTTATATAGGGTTATTAAAAACCCAATGAAAAAGGTTTAGGGTTTTGAAACCCACTAAGATAAAATTTATCCCCTTTAGTGTGCTCTCGGCCCTGGTAATGGCCTAGAAACCCTGATTCTAGGGTTTAGTGTATAAAATGAGATTTAACTATTAAAAAATTCTAAAAAATTGTAATATTACATTATTTGATGTCTTATCACTAATTGAGGTATTTTTAGACTTGTCAGGTATGGAAAAGTACGTAAATGAGTTTGTGATCTAGTGATAGGTATAGAGAAGGGTTAAGGGAGAAGGGGTGATATAGAAATAGGAGGATTTGTCCAAAGAAGGGGGTAAAAAAATGATTGATTTAGATGAAAGAGACAAATGGGTATCTATAAAGGTCAATATATTATAGAAAAAGTTTTCACATGTTTCATACTAAGGAGGTTTGCACAAATAAAGGGTTAATTGGTGAGAGGCCTAAAGAAGGAAGTACACTTTTCCTAGAGAGTTGTTTTAGAGGGTTAATGTAGGAGTTATATGGGACAAATGGGTCCTTAAATATGTAATTATTTTCTAGTGAATATCTATCAGATGCTCCCAACAAAGAGCTTTACCCAAAAACAGTGCTAGCAGAAGGTAAAGCTAGAAAGGTGTATGTGAGGGGTAAATAGATAGACAGTTTGAGTTAGTGACATGACCAAGGATGTAAAGAGAGTGTGATAAGAAGATATAAGTATTAATTTGACTAAAATTATCATTTTTATTTGATTTTCCAAAGGACTAAGGGAATGATTTATGAATGGATGAAGGAGAACATTGATAGGAAGGGATATAGATAGAGTTTGGTATAGAAGTTGATATAAATTTACATCAATGGATATATATATATATATATATATATATATATATATATATATATATATATATATATATATATATATATATATATATATGACCTCTCCCATAACTAGATATAGTAGGTATTTGAGCCCCCTAAGTAGGTGGTGGTAATAAACTACTAAACCCCATATATCTATATGGGGTTGAGGTCAAGTATTTGTACACGGTTGCAAGGCCTATATCATATACATATAGGCTATAGTTTATAGTCGATGCTCTCCCAAAAAACCAATGTGATATAATGTAAACTCTCCCAAAAAATTAATGGAATTAACTAGGTACAATGGGATCAAGAGGCTATTCCATTTAAATTTATAACTCCATAGATAGAGATGAAAATATTATGCTCGAATGAAATCAAGATGGAAATTGAATTTATAGCTATAACCATTTTGGATCTTGATCATAGATATTGAATTGCTATATGTGATTAAGATAATAAGGAATCAAGTGCCTAGCTATGAGGCTAGTATTTAAATTAAAGGAGTGGTGTGCATATTGATGAAGACATGCTATGCTCAATTGGGAAATTGATAGAAATATATTGTACCAAACAACTTTTATCAAATGAATTATGTGTGTGTGGGTGTGTGTGTGTGGGTGTGTGTGTGTGTGATTAAGATAATAAGGAATCAAGTGCCTAGCTATGAGGCTAGTATTTAAAATAAAGGAGTGGTGTGCATATTGATGATGACATGCTATGCTCAATTGGGAAATTGATAGAAATATATTGTACCAAACAAATTTTATCAAATGAATTATATATATATATATATATATATATATATATGCACATCCAATCCTAATGATTGGGATTGACCTGCTATGGAAACTACATATAATAGGATATCAAGCAAATGTTTAACTCATTATTTTAGTTATTAAAAACATAGATGAGATAGAGGATTGATAACTCTAGAATCAAAATAGGCTGAACCTTGTCCCCACATAGTGCGAGTGCACAAGTATTTTATTAATAATTCAAAAAATAAAGTACATAAGGGTGCATTTACTCCATTAACCCTTTTACAATGCAAACATTGATTTATATAGTTTTTACCAATGACTGGTAAAAACAACTAATCCTATAACCAACTAAATACGGGAAAACAAACCGTAAAGCAATTCTAATTAATAAATATAAAACATTAAAACTACCTAATAATTAAACTAAGTTTATTTTATGGGGGTGTCTTTACTAAAAGATGCATGCCCCATTTACAATAATTATTTATTAGATACCAAAAATCTAACCTAACGTTAAGACTTTGGAACAATTCCTAACAAACCCCCCTATGATCCAAAGTCAGGTCTTTGGACACATACCAAGCATTTTTCTGAATTTTTCAAATTTGATTCTGTCAAGGGATTTTGTGAAGATATCAGCTGTCTGATCGGTAGTTGGGCAATATATTGGATCAAGAGTTTTATTTGCCACCAGCATTCACAGATAATGGTATTTGACATCCATATGTTTTGTTTTGGCATGAAACACTGGATTCTTGGACATCTTGATTGCACTTTGATTATCAATGTATAACTATGTAGGAGTAAACTGAGAAACCTAAAGATCTTCAAGAATATGACAAAGGTAAACAATTTCTCTAGAAGCATCCCATGCTGCAATATACTCTGATTTTGTTGATGAATTTTCCACTGTATCCTGCTTCTTACAACACCAAGCAATGGCAGCTAAATCCATATGCATAGTGTATCCTGTGGTTGACACTCTGTCATCCACACATGCACGAAAATCTGCATCACAATATCCAATAAGTTTGAAGTTCTTGTTGCGGTGGTATTCAAGGCCATATGTTTTCGTTCCCTGAAGGTAACGAAGTACTCATTTTGCTGCATGCCAATGAATTTATCTAGGCTCATGCATAAACCTAGATAAAATTCCAGCTGAAAATGAAATATTGGGCCTGGTAGTCATCAAATATATCAAACCTCCCACCAATTGTCTATATGTGGTGCCATCAAAAAAGGCACTGCTATCATCCTTAGACAATTTCAAGTTACTTTCCATGGGAGTGAGGGAAGGTTTGCAATCACTCATGCCAAACCTCTCTAATAACTCAAAAATATACTTAGTTTGTGAAATGAAAATACTATGCTCTTTCTGAGTTACCTCTATGCCTAGATAGTAGTGAAGAAGTCCAAGATCTATCATCTCAAACCCATCTTTTAATTCCTTCTTCACATATTTGTTATGGTTTTCATCATTACCTGTAATAAATAAGTCATCAACATAGAGAACTAGTATCACCATTTTCTTACCCTGCACTCGAAAATAGAGAGTATCATCTAATTCACTGCAATGAAAACCAATGGATTTCAAGTATGAATCCATTTTCTCATACCAAGCCCTGGGTGCCTGTTTGAGCCCATACAAAGCTTTTGTCAATTTAAACACTTTGTGTTCAGCACCCACCTGTTCAAAACCCTGAGGTTGTTTCATATAGACTTCTTCTTGTAAATCACCATTTAAAAATGCACTTTTAGCATCCAATTGATGTAATTTCCAACCATTTTGTGCTGCTAAGGCAAGTACCATATGAATAGTGTGTCATTTGGCAGTTGGTGCAAATGTTTCCTCATAGTCAATACCTTCTTGTTGTGCATATCCTTTTGCAACAAGTCATGCCTTATGTTTATCAATGGAGCCATTTGATTTATACTTAGTCCTATAAAACCATTTACATCCGATGGGTTTAACATGTGGAGGAGGATCAACTAAAACCCATGTATTATTGTTAAGTATGGAATCATACTCACATTTCATTGCATGTTGCCAAACATGTTCAGTAGATGCCTCCTCAAAAGTGGATGGCTCAGTGGAAGAAGTAGTAACAACCATAGCATAGTTCACCTATTTTCGAGAATTCTTGGGCCCTGTTAAACCAACTTCATCTACTGTCAAGTCAGAAAAAGTACTTTGAGCCCATTTTGGATACTTAGATAAATTATTCAAATCAGGGACTCCAGAATTCTCATTAGGTGCATCATTCGAAAGGGGACTTAGAGAATTTTCAACAATTTCTAAGTCATCAACCTGTGAACTTGTAGATGAAGGAGAGGAAAGTGAAGGAATTTGAGTCTCATACCATAACTTCAAAGAGTTATCCCCATTATTCAAACCCTTATCTCTTTTTGCATTTTTCCTCTCTAATCTATTAAGTTGAGAATCAATCTCTGCAGTGTTCATAGTCCCAAACTCATCAAATATTACATCTCGACTCACTATGAATTTGCCTGAATCCTATGCAAGCAAACGAAACCCCTTTTTATCTTCAGGAAATAACCAAGAAAGATGCATTTTCAACTTCATGGCTCCAACTTAGTTCTATGTTTAATAGGAACCAAAGCAAAACAAACACATCCAAACACTTTCAAGTGTTTAACTTTGGGTTTAAACCCATATCATGCCTCATATGGAGTTTGTCCCAAAAGTGCAACTGTGGGGGACTTGGTTCTCAAATACACTGCAGTACCAATAGCTTCGGCCAAAAATTTATCATCAAGATGTTTATAGTGCAACATGGCATGTGTTGTGCCCTTTAAAGTTCTATTCATTCGTTCAGATACTCCATTTTGTTGTGGAGTATAAGCATTACTATATTGTCGATGAATTCCATTTTCTCGACAATAGTCTAAAAATTCATTAGAGGTATACTCACCTCCATTATCTAAACGAAGAGTGGCCAAATGTGAGCCTGTTTCTTTTTCGACTAAGTGTAACCAATGAACAAACTTAGCGAAAAATTTAGATTTGTTTTTCATAAAGAATACCCAAGTCATCCTAGAAAAGTCATCAATAAACAAGACAAAGTATCTACACCCACCAATGGATGACTTTTTCATGTCACATACATCACTATGAACTAACTATAAACATCTGTTAGCTCTCCAAGATGATTGTTTAGGAATTTTTTCCTGATTTTGTTTACCCAAAACACATGACTCACAAAGAATACTATCTTTGAAAAAAGTGGGCAACCCATTCACCATACCATATCTCTGCAAATCCACTAAAGAGTGGATATTCAAATGTCCATAGCGGAGATGCCATAACTACTGTGTAGACATAGTACCTGTACCTGAGTCAACAACTGCTACAAGTTCTATATTGGGAGGAAGCACCTTACAATACAATCTAACCAAGTTTCCATCTTCATATCCTGTATACATTGTCTTATAATTATCCTTCACTGAATTGATGTAAATGGGCCCATTTTCAAGCACAATTTGATAACCTTTCTTTTGAATAGTTACCAAAAAAAGTAAGTGTTTCTTCAATGTGGGAAAATACCAAACATCCTCCAAGTATTTTATAGACCCATTAGGAAGAAGAATCTGAATAGAACCAAGTCCTAGTGGTGTATGCATAGACTTATCTGCTAAGGCAACTGGAGAGAGAAAAGCTTCCTTATAAGACCAAAAGAAATCTCTCCTAAATGTCATGTGTTTGGTTGCCCCTGTGTCTAAAACCCATACATCTGTGAGCTCATCTCTAGCCTCATATTCAATATAATCAATGTGCCCCAAAGTAGTGAATGCAAATTCATGGGCAACATTACTAGATTCATCATAGTCATGATCGACATACTGAGCAGAGTTAGTCTTAGTCACTTTTTGTGGCCTCTAAATTTTATCAAAAGGAATCCTACATTATGAGGCAATGTGACCAAATTTTCCACATCTATGACATTGAATGTCAAATCTACCTCGACCTCTGCCCCTATATGAATTTTGACCATGTCCTCGATCACTTGTTTCATGTGAATGTGATTGATTAGATTGTTGATTATTTGAATGACCCCTACCTCTGTTTTGATATTTGCCTCCTCTGTAACCTCGACCCCCTCTAGAATTGTTTCCTCTATTGTTTTGATGCCCAGATGAAGATGAACTAGTTTTTGACTCTAAAACATGGGCTTCTTCAGTTTTCTTGGATTTCTTGGGTAGAGAGAGGTCATGTTGGATGAGCAACTTAGCCAACTTATCAAAGGTGATGCCTATGATCTTGTCAAAGACATGTAACATTTCAACAAAATTCTTATAGGACCCTGATAGTCATTTCAAAGTAGCAGTAACTATGAGGTCATCATCTAGTTTTCCAAAACCAGCCTTAGTGTACTCAGTAGTGATATTTTTCAACTTAGACATATATTCTCCCATATCCCCATCCTCATCTAATGACAAAGTAAACAACTGCATATGAATATCTATCTTCTTATGCTTAGGTTTCTTATCATACAAATCTGACAATGTTTTCCATGTAGTGTAACTATGAGGAGAATTTTCAATATGAACATACGTATCATGAGTACAACAACATTTAATGAGAGCTAAGGCCTTAGAATCACACAAATTGAAAATATCTAATTTAGCCTACTCTGTTGGCAATGTGGGATTTTCATTCTTAACAATATCCCATAACTCATTAAACACTAGTGAAGCCTCCATCAATCATTTCCAATCTCTATAATTGGAAATTGTTAATGTATCACCATCTGAAAGCAAATTCTAAATTTTTGGTATTTTGAAATGAATGAAAGTGTAGTAGAGAAATGTGCGATAAAATGCAAAAGAAATGAAACAAATATCACACTCACTGCACAAGACTTCTATGGGGTTTTGCACTTAACCTCCGCGTAGAGCGTAAAATAAAAAATAAATATTTTTGATGGGTTTTGCACTTAACCACACCAAAAATCAATGATTACACCCTTATTTCACCAAATTACAACCTTATTTCACCAATTACATCCTTATCTCACCACAACAATGCAAAAGAAACATGATTGAATTCCACCCCTTTTTCAAAAATTTAAATAACACAATACAATAAGTATGTGTTTTACAATATTCTGAATTTAAAAAAGAGAATATTCCTTTTTCAAAAAAATCATATTCCAAAACAAAAACAACTTCCTCCAAAAAGAAGGGATTTGAACCCTTGACCTCCTCCTTTGCAAGCTTCTAAAAAAATAGGATTAACCAATTTCTCTAAGAGCATTTGCAGAACATAACACTCAGAAATTTTTATTTATACCAGATTTAGTGTATGAGGGAAAATTAAAAAAAATTACATATGAGTAAATGTATTTAAATTTTTCCCTTTTTACAGCCTCTTTCAAGCTTCTCCCGGGTGGGCCCTCCACAACAAATATTTGAAAATCAAACTTTAGAAAACTCAAAAATAAATTTCTAAAGTTTTATACTGTGCCATTCTTCACTGTGATGCCATGGCTACTCTAGAAAATTATTTTTCACCTGTTCTCTCACCTACAGGCTATACAAATCCGTACAAGTTGGATACAAAGGATTTTTACTATGTTTTTGCAAATTTTAAAGGTATGTTTTGCAGTGAATGGATTAAAAACAAGCTTGGGCATTGGAAGGCCATACAACAAGCCGTACAGGTTTGATTTTTCAATTAAAATTCAAAAATAGAGGTTTCAATGCCATTTGATCAAGATTTGCAGATGTTTTGGACTTAAAAGGAGCTGAAATGAATGCAAATCACAATGGCAGCCATGAATAAAAAATTTTAGATATTTTTCTCAGATAAATAGGCCATACAAATCTGGTTTTGGCCAAAAAATAATGAATTTAATAACATTAAATGCTAAAAATTCATTTTTTATGCCAAATGAGGAGGTTTAACAGAGGAAAAATGGATTATGAATGGAGTATGAATGGTCAAAAAAGACCAGACTGTGGTATATAGAAATATACAATTTTAAATATAAATAATATTTGAAAAATTAAAATAATTTAATAATTTTTCAAAATATTTAAACCAAGACTATATGGCATACCTTATTTTTCATGCCAAAAGATATCACGTGAATTGATTTTTCACCGTGCTCCTTCGAATTCACCGTGCTTCCAAAATAACCTTGCTCTGATACCACTGATAACTCCAGAATCAAAATAGGTTGAACCTTGTCCCCGCTTAGTGCGAGTGCACAAGTATTTTATTAATAATTCAAAAAATCAAGTACATAAGGGTGCCTTTACTCCATTAACCCTTTTATAATGCAAACATTGATTTATATAGTTTTTACCAATGACCAGTAAAAACAACTAATCCTATAACCAACTAAATACGGGAAAACAACCCATAAAGCAATTCTAATTAATAAATATAAAACATTAAAACTACCTAATAATTAAACTAAGTTTATTTTATGGGGGTGTCTTTACTAAAAGATGCATGCCCCATTTACAATAATTATTTATTAGATACCAAAATCCTAACCTAACGTTAAGACTTTGGAACAAGTCCTAACAAGGATGAGTTTATAACAAGTTACGCCAATCCATGTTAGTACATAAAAAAAATAAAAGTCCAACAAAATTATATTAGGCATTTTATATTTTCTTACACAAAATATACCAAGGATGAAATTAAGGTGTATGAATGTACATCTGAGTATATAAGATTCACTTAAAATTTTACCTCTATAAATGTATATGGTGTCGTACTGACACAGATAGATGTAGTAGCCCAGGTTGCCCACTACCTAGTTGTGATGTCAAATGCAGTTTTTCCTCCTGGAACACAAAAAAATACATATATATTATTAAATTTAAATGTGTAAATTAGTTTTTACCTTTTCAGTTTGAAAATATAACATTAAATTTATATAAAAGATAGCTGCACGTGTGTAAAGACTCCCAACGTATCTGAACCAAATGTGTGTGTCAATAACTCATTAGTCAAGACCATATCCTCCAAGACCCCTAAAGTGCCACCATCATCATCTAAAGGTCTAGTGCATAAAGAACCACAACATCTACATGGGTAAGGTTGAGTAAGGCCACTATCTAGAGTATTTTGAGCATCTATCTCTGAAATTCTACTTGTATGATGAATAAGTGTATCAGTAAGAACACTAAGTGCATGTAAAGTGTCTATCTCTATAACCTCTATCATCCTAAAGGGAATCTCTAGATGAAGTGGGTTTTGGGTAGGGATCCTTGTAGGCTAATTAGGTGCATGATGTATAATTGGTTGATCCTATATGGAGCCCTTCCCTTGGCCCTAAAACTCACCATAGTCAAAGCAGTTTGGAATTTGATTGAGGACAAGATCGTAATAAAGTTTCCTAAAAAAATACAAAGGGACCTCATGGTTATTATAAGGGTATAGTCAAACACCATCCACCATTTCTCCCAAAAATTGGCCTTAATCAAATCATGTTGGCATTGGTGGACTGGGAAATGTTTGGTTATTATGGGAAATGGGGCATTAGTGGTCGAATAAATAAATAAGGCACAAATTTGATCTTTTGTTATATTTTTATTCTTCACCTTAGATACTGATAATTTATCATCATAGTAATCCCTAAAACTATCCCTATATGACCTCCATGTATCAATTTGACTCATTATCGAGTCAACTAAACCTAATAATATCTCTAGGTTATTGGACAAATAAGTGTAGTGGGTGTTTATGAAAGTGGGATCCCTCATTATCCTAATTATTCTCTCAATTTCAAATTTATTATCCACTATGTGAGAAACTATATCCTCCTAGTTGTCTAGGGGATCTAGGGGAACTACAAGAGGGTTAGGCAAAGGGTTAGGTGGAGGGTTAGGAAATTTGGATGGAAGGTTAGGTGAATTATTATGTGGAGGGTTAGGTAGAGCATGCTGACCTTTCGATAAAAATTAAAAAATAAACTAGATGCAATTCACATTCACAAAAAAATAAAACAAATAAAAAAATTGATTTAATCTACAAAAAACATACCTATTCTTCATGGTGGCATCGTCAATCTAGCAAATTGAGGGAAAAACATGAATATTATAGGCCAAAATGAGAGCTTGAGGGTGAAACACTATCTTGCAAGCCAAAATGCGAATGGGAATCACCAAAACACGAATGGAAAGAAGAGGAGGATGAGTTTTTTTGTTTTTTATAGTTCCAATAATGTATACACATTATGTAAACTTATAATAATGCATATGCATTCCTATAATGCATACATGTTTCTATATATTACATAATGCATATGCATTATGGCTCAGGAATATTGAACCATAACGCATACATGTTATGTTATAACACGTATGCATTATGGGTTATGTCCATGAAATTACCCCTAACTCCATGCACATACCCAACATAAATACAACTAATATTCTTGGGATTCCAAGATCTCTTCCCAACTTATAATCATCCTCTTTAGGTCTATGTCTAGATCTTGAAATTGTTGAGTAACTTGACCACCATCCTTTGCAAAACCATTGCACTTGATCTTCTTACTGGAGGACAACTCATCTTGTTTTATACAACCTCCCAATAAACATATAAGAGATTCAATACTGGCTATGGTATTTTTCATAAAATCTTTTCTAACCATCACTAAGATCTTAATATTCTCTTTAATCTCAACATTCTCTCATTCAAGTAAACCCACCTTATCCCTAATATTTTTAAATTGAGAGTTTATGTCTATAAGATCCTTCTTTTTTCTTAATAATGCTACTATCCTATTTTGATAGCTTAACCTCTTCCTTAAGGGTAGATTGACCCATAAAGATCCACTTGACAAATGCCTTTTGAAAACCAAGTTCTTCCCCCAACTTGTCCTCCTTGCTCTAGTTTATGAAACACTCCTTGAACTTACCAAATTATGAATTGGAATTAGTATAAGTAGAGTCATCCAAGGAGGATCTATCTTTTATTTATTCTTAGCATCATTAGTTTTTAAGAAACCTACTGATTCTCTATCTCTTTTAGGAAAAATAATAGCTTTGCTCTTCAGCAATTGTAGGTCCTCCACTGTTTCCTTTATTTCATCCTCCTAGACTTAAACTGGATTTTATTTGGAGTCTCATTCACAATTGAAAACTTCTATTTAACCTAGCCTAAATTTTATGGGCTTATAATTACTCTTTAACTTACATTTTTGACCTTGATATTGAGATTTTTGTTTTCCATGTGAGATAGATGGCTTCTCTTTGACTAATTTTTCCACATCCACTACTATTCTCAGGTCCTGATCATCCTTCACTTTGGACTATTAATGATTTTTTATTCTCAAACATGTAAATAATATGTCTTTCCCCCACTAGGTAATACCCTGGACCCTTGTTGATACCTTTGAAAAACTTAAAAATCAAGAAAATAACACCCTCATGAAGTAGTGAGATTTTTTGCCCCTTTTGACATCCATAATAAAACTCTCTAAAAAGTGAAGGATGTAAAAATGAATGCTAAAAGAAATGTTATGCTGAAAATAGTCCAAGAAAACAAAATGAGACAAATGCACTAACTTTTATCTTCCTTCTAGGGTGATATATAACATAACTTACCTGGCCACTTCATTGAATGGCCAAGGAAAATCCTCCTGATCAAATCCATTTTGAAAAGGAGTAAGCTCCTCCCCTTCAAACTAAAATTTGTTCTTCTCCTCCTTGATGTTTCTATCAAATTTGTAAATTTTTTAACCTTGATTTTAAGACCTGTAGCTCATGTAATTAATTCCTCAATGATCTCAATTTCAATCCCATTGATATTCATGATTCTTCTATTCCACCCTTTCATGAACATCTTAGAAACATGCTCATATTATCCATTTATCTATTGCATAAAATTTTCCATACTTCCTATAAAATACTCCATAGATCTGCATCCTTATCCAACATAATTGGTTAATTATATGAAGTTAGTTTCCCATTTCTACATACATATATAAATACATATCTATACATATAAACATATGTACATACACACATACACACACACATGCACACACGCGCGCGCGCGCACACACACACACACACACACACACACACACACACACACACACACACACACACACACACACACACACACACACACACACACACACACACACACACACACACACACACACACACACACACACACACACAAACACACACACACACACACACATGCGCGCAAGTATATATATGGCTAGAGAAGAAGATCCTTCCTCTAATTATTGTTAAAATATGGTAGTGGAGAAAATCATATCCTATACCATGGTTGTGGAGGCCAACACCATTTTGGGCATACCAAGTGTTTACCTATAACAATAAATTTTTTTTAGCTTAGTATCTTTCTATCTTCATCTCAAAAATTTAATATTTGTGTTGGTAAGGCCCTACTATGGCCAAAATATCTAGTTAATCATTTAATTTTTAAGGGGCCATGAATAAATATCCTATCTTATAATAAAATTAATTCACATATCCTTATTCCAAGAAATTAATAATTGGTCATTAATGGATAAGTACAACTGCATAAGTATTAAAGGGGCATGAATAATTAAATGTTCATCTTTGACTAAAATAATAAAAAAATAATTCTTTATTTTACTATAATTTGAAATAATAGGTGAATTAACCCTAATTTTGAAAAATTGAATGGAATATAATAGAATGCTAAAAATCAATTTTTGATAAGTAAAAGAATGAATTAGATAAAGTGCAATCAAAATAAGGTTAACTGTGAATAAAATGAAAACTTTAGCTATTTCTATCTATGATAAGAATGTGTGAAGTTGAATAAGGATGAAAAGATAAACAAGAACTGAATATGCAAGTACTTAGAAGTTGGAACTAAAATTATTGAAGGACAAGGTCATCCAACTGAGGACATGATCGATTGACACTATAGGCCTAAATTGGTTGATCTTGTCTTTTTTTTTTTAAATTTAAGAACTCATTTCATGATCATTTACAATAGCTTAAATTAAGTATAGATACATAAATTTGACCTTTAGATGCATGTGAAAGACTTGTAAATGACTTCTCCAAATTTGAAACCTTAGTCAGGGTTGTAATGATTGAATATCGACAAATAGAAAATGTGGGGAGTATAATAGGCTAAGAGGATCCAAAATAACCCCATCATGACTCAACATTTCCTACATATCCAATACTTTGAATAAGGAATTTAATCCCATGTTGTTCTCCCATTTAGAGGAATTTTTGGAATTGTGCTCCTTTGATGATATGAATGCATCTAGATATGACTTGAATAATTGATCATGATTTAATTTTCCTTGAGTAAAATAAAATTTAGACTTCATTGATGACTATTTCAAGTGATTTAAATTAGAATGAGTAAGAATAAGGAATATTTTTATCATTGTGTTGAGTATATTCATTGATGTTAGGTTGTCATTGATGTCAAAGAGAGCATGATTCATAGTGCATTAATGATAAAGTGATCAGATTGAAGGCTTGGAGAGTGTTTTCCTAGTTGAGTAATTAATGGATGATATTGATGATATGGTCATGTTGCAGAGACCCTATGGGATGTTATGATTTATTATAATTATTATGTAAGTAAAAAAAATCATCAGAATAGTCATATGAATGTCTAAACTCAAGTAGTCATCTTGATAAATAAAACTGAGTGAGCATATTGATGACATCATATTTCACACATGTGATATTTTTAGGAGTAGTTTGATACATGAATGGATACCCCTATGAAAGGTGATTAGGTTCAAAATTTAGGTCATGAGGTTGAACATAGAAACATTTATTAAGGTGAAAATATGTCATTCTAGGCATATTTCAGTGGTTCCCATACTTAGTCAAATTTGCATTATCAAAGATCTATGGTGGGTATTTAATCGGATAACAAATTTAACAATGGGTATTTAATTTAACCATATGATGATATAATGGAGTGAATGATATTTTTAGTAGTGATCTAATAGTTCACATTTATTAAATATGTCAAAGGATGCTAAAAAGGCACGTGAGGATACCAAGTGGTGAAAGATCATTTGAAGACTGAGTGTAGGGTGTTAAGAAGGCACAAAGGGCTACCAAGTGGCATGATCTAAAAAAAAGAATAAAATATCAATTATAAGTGATGAGAGTTAAATATAGGAATATCATGAGGATATAAATGGAGATAATTTGATAAAGCTTTGTGAGGACACAAGATGAAGACATGTGTCTACAATATTTGCATTACACAATGACTATTGGCATTTGACATAGCAAAGGGGAAAACTAGTCTATAGTATTTTGATAATATATTTTGATCTATGATGAATTTATTATTAGTTTAAAATGAAAAATTGTAAAGGAATACAATTCACATATATATAAATTGGTTATAAGTTTTTAATGTTCGTACAGTCAAATATTTTGAGCTCTAAAGTTGCCTATGTGTTTGACCATATTTTGCAAGTGACCCAAGAAGGATAATTGAGTTATTATTAATAGTGTCTTGATGTTTCAAGATTAAATAACTATTTTATAGTATTTTATACTCCATGAAGACTATTTTAATGGATTTTTGAGGTTTGAACAATACATATTTAGTGTTAACAAAGGTTTAGAAGTTGACTATGTTTTTTGGATGCATTGGCAGATTGAGTGACCACTTTTTAAAAGTGTGTTGGAAGAGTTATGAGAAGAATTAAAGAAAAAAAAGAGAATGGATATGTTATATAAGTCTATAATTATTATTAAAAGGAATTGGTTTTCATAATATGCCCCTGATCAGATATGGGGATTCAAAATAATATAACTATATTTTGACTATATGTGACCAATCTGAGTGGTCATTCTAAGAGAGTTAAATTGAATGATTAGAGCTTGTATTAAAGTGTCTAAATCACATGGAGGTTTATTATAGGTATCTAAGGGTTCAACCATGTTATATAATCATATGTCTATGGGAAATATTTGAGTAGCTACTTTATAATTTTGAGACTATGCTTTCTATGTATGAAGGCCTGAAGAGAAAGGATACCTAATTGGTAGATTCAAGTATTAATTTAGTGTTATAGCTGGAATAGGCCCATAATGGAGTGATAAAGGGGATATTTGAGATAGGTTTTATGTTTTTTAAGAATTGGTAAAGGTTTAAGATGATCCAAGTAGTCTTACATGTAACATGTGAGTATGAAGGCCTAATTATTTTAGGTCTCACCAAGATCTAATGGTGGTTTGGGGATTAGATGGACTAAGGAGTGAATTATTATTAAATTTAATATATATCAGTAAATATTTCAAAGGTATAATAAGTATGGTAAGCATCTTGGCTGACCAAGATGGGTTATACCAAGAGAATGGTATAAATACAAGACATTGTTGGCCTATTTGTGCTTGTAGAGGATGGGTGGATTCAAGTGACGGAGAGAACCTTTAAGAGAGAAAGTATAGGTAATTGATGAAAAAAATAGAGTGAAGAGGATTGTTCATTATTATATGAATAATTTGATATAGGAAGGCACATAGGTCATTGGACCTAATGAGCCTAGAAGAGGTAGTTTGAGTAAGTTAGTCCTAGAGGTAGATTGAGAGAAATTGGTGGTAAAGAGTGTAGACAAATGTGGTAATCATTAGTTAAAGAGGAAAAATAATTGTTTAAGATGATATATTTAAGGTATCTGATTGGTTGCTTAGTTTCTTAGGAGGTTGGTTCCTCTTTACAAGATAAATCTTGCTAAAGGTGTAGTTATTATGGGTGCTCAGCTAGATAGGGGTAGTAGCTCATTAGAGGATTGGTGTCTCACTAAAATAAAGGATGGGTGTTCCTTGATCAGTTGGTAATGGTCTAAATTTTTGATCTTATTTTATAATATTGTATTCCATCTTATATAGTTTAGTGGGTTTTATCCCCCAAGAGGGCTTCTCACATATACCATATGTTATGTGTTTGATCTTGTTATATCTTCCTTCTTCATTACAATGGTTAATTTGTATGAATCATAATTATATATGTTGAATGTTTAAGAGTTAGTAATTATATTGGATTATCTTGAATCACTAATTTACCTACCCTCTCAGTAATTGTACCTCTAATAATTAGTATCAGATCAAGACCTTCTGTGCAAGTTTAACCACTTAAAGGTGATCCAAAGTACAATATGGGTGAAAAGATCATCATGTTTGATGACGAAGTTTGCTATGATAGCAAGGAAGAAGAGGTTGATCTAAAAACTGAGCTCATGAGTGTACTTGGTGAACTAAAGGAGCAAAAGAAGATGAATCATAAAATGAGGAATATGATCAAAGGTCTTGAAGTGCAATTCAGATATCTTGAGGGGAATTTGTTAGGTAAATCCATGAAAGATGAAAAGGAGAATCAAGAACTGATCAAGTCTATGGAAGATCAAGCATGTGCATTTAAAGATGACATGGCCAAAAGGGCTAAGGAGGATAAGGAGACCATCAAAGATCTCATAATTTAATTAGAGGCTACAAGTTCAAGTATAAGGGCTAAAGAATATGAATGTGTTTAATTGAAGGTTAATATTGTTTCCCTAAAGGATGAAAATGAAAAGGTCATAATCAAGATACCCAAGATTGAAGAAAAATTAAAGATATCAGAATAAGGCAAAGAGGATGGTAGCATGAAAGACAACAAATCAAATAAGGTCAAAGGTAAAATGAAGAAACTAATCAGATAGCCAAATGCTTTAAGGTATGAAAAATATTTTATGGGCCATTGTTTTATTTGTCATCTTGTTGGTCATAGGGCAAATGACTATGTAAGAAGAAGCAATCACTCAAAAGGATATCACAATCATCATCAAGAAAAAGGTATGAATGATCTTATTTATTTTAGATGTCATAGAGTTGTTCACATTGCTATGTACTGTAAGATTAGGTTAAATGAGTTCTAAAAGCAAAATAAGGTGTGTGGAGATCCTAGAGTGCAAATAATAGGTCACAAATGGTTGTGGAAACCTAAGTATATTAGGAGAGATCAAACTGAGACCAAATATGGTTTGTTTGACATGATAGAAATGAAGGAAAGTCAAGAGTTTATATTGTCTACATTTGTTGATAAGTCTGAAGCAAAGAATGAAGTCAAAGATCCATTAAAAGTCAATTTGGTAATGAGGTAGGACTACAAGTCAAATGAGAGTATGGAGATATGGGAGTCTCCTAAGTTTCAGGAATTTTAGTCTCATTATGTTAAAGGGGTATCTCTCTCTAAGATTCAAGGATATGCCAACAAAAAGAATCATAGTGGATGCTAGTTAAGTTTTAGCTGATATTACAAGATAATAAAGGTCATGAGAAGATATGCTTTGTTAAGTGGGAGAAATGAGTTTTATATAACTATTCTAAAGTGTTGTGATGAAATGATTTAGAAGATGTATTTAAGGATAGTGATCCTAAAGTTAAAGTTTTGATTAATATTTGATGGATGGTCTAGTTGGTCAAATGGTGAAGAATGAAGATGTTGGTTTTGAAGGTCTATAGGTAGAGAATGGAGGTTTCCAAGTGTTTGATCGAGGATGGTATGTTATCAGTATTTTATATTGAATAGAAAGACTAAATTCAAGGTTGATATGGATTATGAGGAGAATGTGTTATCATATATTTGATATCATGAAGAAGGTCTTAGAATTATATATATGTCAAGTCAAGTATGCCATAGAGGTCATAATGTTCTAAAGATAAGATGTTTTCATAAGATTTTAAACTAAAGTATGGATAGTGTTGAAGAATTACTAGCAAACCTAGCTCATTGATAAGACTTGCTGAATATGTCATGATCTAGGTGAATCATGGAGTTAGGGGGAGATAACTCAGATAGTTTGAAAGGATTGAAGAGTTGTGCATGATGTGAGGGAAGCATATGTGAGATATTCCAATCATGGTGGAAATATGAAGATGTCTACTATAGTTGTGAATTTAAGAAGATTGATATGATGACTTGATCAAACCAAGTCATGTGTTTTCACAAGGTATTGAATCTTCATGCATGAGATAAATAGAGCTTGTGATTTTTATAGGTAGATAAGTCCAAGTATCAGAGAAGCCTAAGTTTAGATTGGTACATGTGAAAGGGGGAAAAATTGATTCATATGCTTGAAAGTATGTAAGTATCCTGCGCATCTTAAATAATATTTTAATTTACACATGATGTTGAGTAATTATTTTTGGCATGTTGAGGAATGATTATTGGCATGTTGAGGAAGAGACCCTTTGTCATTAATGTCAAAGGGAGAGAAAGATAAAAATGAAGGAGTTTAAATGAGTAATAAGTCATTCTAAGGTTGTTTTGCTATCAATGATAAAGGGGGATATTGTTAAGCATGATCATTGATGTCAAAGAGAGCATTATTCATAGTGCATTAATGACAAAGTGATCAAATTGATGATATAGTGAGTGTTTGCCTAGTTAAGTAATTAATGGATGATATTAATGGTATGGTCATGTTGCAGAGACCCTATGGGATGTTATGAGTGCTTAGAATGCTTATGTAAGTGAATAGAATTAATTATAATAATCATATGAATATCTAAGCTCAAGTAGTCATCTTGACATATAAAGCTAAGTGAGAAAATTAATAATGTCATATTTCACACGTGTGAAATTTTTAGGACTAGTTTGATACATGAATAGATTACCATATGAAAGATGATCATATGGTTAAAATTTCAAGTTATGAGGTTGAATTTATAAAATTTTATTAAGGTGAAAATTTTGCCTTCCTAGTAAATTATAGTGTTTCCCATAATCAAATTTGCATTATCAAAGATCTATGATGAGCATTTAATCGGATCACAGATCTAATAAAAAGCATTGAATCTAACTAGATAATGATCTAATGGAGTGAATTATATTTTAAGTAGTGATCCAATGATGCATAGTTATTCAATATGTCAAAGGATACTTAGAAAGCATGTGGGGATACCAAGTGGTGAAATATCATTTGAAGACTAACTGTAGGGTGCATAAAAGGCACATAGGGATTCCAAGTGGCACAATATCAGAAGTAAAGATCAAATATAAATGGTGAAAAATGATAGTTAAATTTATGAATCTTTTGAGGAGAGTGATGGATCATGTTTGATCAACTTTTATGAGGACAACAAATGAAGACACGTGTCTACAATATTTGCATTACAAAATCAATGTTGGCATTTAAATTAGCAAAGGGGAAAAATAATTTTTAGTATTTTGTTAATATATTTTGATCTAGGATGGATTTATTTTTAGTTTAAAATAAAAAATTGTAAAGGAATCTAATGTGAATCCATAGATATTTTTTAGAAGTTTAGAATATTCTTACAATCAAATATTTTGAATTCCTTGACTGTGTTTGACCATGTTTTGCATGTGACCTAAGAAGGATAATTGAATTTTTATTGATAGTGTATTGATGTTTCAATATGAAATAATTATTTTAAATTTTTTTAAACTCCATGAATAATATCTATATGGATTGTGGAGGTTTAACCAATCCATTTTTAGTGTGAACAAAGTATTGGAAGTTGACTGCGTTTGTTGAATGCACTGGCAGATTGAGTGACCACTTTGTAAAAGTATGTTGGAATAATTATGAGAAGATTTGAATAATAAAATGAGAATGGAGATGTTATATACGTATATAATGATAATGATAAGGCATTAGTTGTCATAGTATGCTATTGATCAGATATAGAGAGTCAAAATAGTATAATTATATTTTGATTGTATGTGACTAGTCTGAATGGTCATTTTGAGAGAGTTAAATTGACTGATTAAAGCTTGTGTTGAAGTTCCTAAAGCACATGGATGTGTATTAAATGTCTTGAAGGGTTCACCGATGTGATCTAATCATATGTTTATGTGAAATATTGGATTAGTTTCTTCAAAAGTTTGAGATTGTGTTTTTTATTTATAAAGACCTGAATAGAAAAGAGACATAATTGGAATATTCATGTATTGAGTTGGTGTTCCAAGTGGAATGGACCCATGAGGGAGTGATAAAGGGGATATTGGAGACATTTTTTATTTGTTTTAAGCATTGGTAAAGTTTAAGGTTGTCTAAGTAGTCTCACATGTAACGTGTGAGTATGAAGGCCTAATTATTTTAAGTTTCACCAAGATATAATGGTGGTTTGAGGATAATGAGGTATTATACAACCTAAGGAGTGTGTGTTTATTACATTAAAACTTATTTAAAAGGTATAACAATTATGGTAAACATCTTGGTGGACCATGATGGGTTATACCAAGAGAGTGGTATAAATACAAGACATTATTGGCCTATTTATGCTTGTAGAGGATGTGTGGATTCAAGTGAAGGAGAGAACCTTTGAAAGAGAAGGTAAGGGTCATTAAGTACCAATAGAGAGTGAAAATGATCAATAATGATTTTCTAAACAAATTTATTTAGCGGGGAAACAAAGTTCATTGGACCTAATGAGCCTAGAAGAAGCAGTTTGAGAGAGTTAGTCTTAAAGGCATCTTGATAGATATTAGAGGTGAAGAGTGTAGACAAATGTGGTCATAATCATGTTAAGATCAAAAACAAGTTTTTAAGATGATTTATTCAAGGTAGCTGAGTGGGTGCTTAGTTACCTAAGAGGTTGGTTCCTCTTTTCAAGATAAATCTTGGTAAAGGTTTAGTTGTTGTGGGTGCTCAACTAGAAATGGGTAGTATCTCCTTATGGTATTGGTGTCTCACTAAACTAAGGGATGGGTGTTCTTTGATCAGTTGTTTCTGGTATAAATGTTGGATCTTTATTTATAAGATTGTATTCCATCTTATAGGGTTTAGTGGGTTTTATCCCCCAAGAGGGTTTCCCACATATATGATGTGTTATGTGATTGACCTTGCTATATCTTCCTTGTTTGTTGAAATGGTTAATTTATATGCATCATGATTGTATGTGATGAATATTTAAGAGTTAGTAATTGTATTAGATAATATTTCATCACTGATTCACCCCTTCTCTTAGTGATTTTACCTATAACACATTATGCAATAGTGTAAGTATGCTTATGTATTGAAATTTCTAAGTGGTAGAATAGGTGAATTAAATGTGCCTTTATAGAAATAAAAAAGAGTAAATATTCATTATTAATCTCCTAAAAGTATAGACGAAACTATAAGGGAGGGGTCAAATTTAAAAAATTGACCATTAGAAGGGTTAAGGATAGAAATGTTCCATAAGGGACAATAACGTCTACCACTACTTTCCCATACTAGAAGTTATCCTCCTTTAAGGAAATGTGTGACTTTTGGGTTTTCATATATCTTTAAAAAATTTTAGAGGTGTTTTTAATAGTTAAAACATTTATATAGCTGATAGATAAGAATTTAAAAAATAAATAGGTAAAAATGAGTGCTTAGGATAGGGTGAGGTGGTGAAATTAGTCTTAATTAAGTACTCAAGTCAATTAAAGTGAAATAACATTAAAAATGACATAATCAAGTATTCATTACCAAATTTTACTAACTACATTTTCCACACATTTAGTATAGAAATGAATTTACTAGAATAAATGAAAATTATACCTTAGTTTTTACAACACACATTGTCTTTGGGAGAAGGTCCAAATCATGCAAGGTGTTCTATGGAAAATTTTATAGTGAGCCAATGTGTCTATAATTATTTCCTAGTTCCCAAAATGTCACTGCATTCATTTATCCATCATAAGGGTTCTTCAAAATAAAATTAGATGTCGGTATGATTTTAACTTGATATAAACTTTAATCAACACAAGTTACAAAAGGAGTTATTGTACTAGTTAATCAATCTTCGTACATGATTTTTATTATGCTAAGAATAATTTGAAGGGTAGTGAATATTAATGTTCATTATGAATAATCTACAAGACTTTTATGAGAATCATAAAATAGTGAGATTAGGTTCATGGTTGGGAAATTTAAACACAACTGGTAACCTGACCAATTGATCATAATTCACTTAAAATTCCTATATTCACATTTTTCATTCCCAAGAGCATCAATTTAAATCTCCCCTGGTTGACACTACTCAAGGAAACCAATATAAATTTCACACTCATGGTTATTTTTATAATGAGTTCCTTTTTAAAAATATAGAGGATATGCCTCAGAAGGGTATTTAAATGTTAATAAGAGAGCCCACTAGTGGGCTAGTGTGTAAACTTGTTCCATCATACTATCAACATCATGGATGATCATATTGATAGATTAAGAGATGAGGTAAAATTTGACCAAGTCCCTTACAAAATTTGACTACTTAAGTCATTTATAGTAGAAGTTATAATGCAATAAACTTTCTTATTTAAGATACAACTATGGAAAACCTTTCCTATTCATTTTAATAAGATTGCTACCATAATATAACAACACATTAATTGAAATGGATTAATCCACAAAATTGAAATGAAAGAGTACTTTTTGAATACAAACATGTCTAGAGAAAGTTGTGTGATAAAAAAATTGCAATGAAATGACAATCATGAAATATGAATTTTCACTCATAAGTTATAGAGATAACACATTAAGGTGAGAATTTTAAATATTGAAAATTTCAAGGAAAATATTAATTCTCATTCAAATTTAGAGAATGTAAATAATCCAAAATAAGATCTAAGTAACATGGTGTCACAATAAAGGAAAAATGGGTCATGAATTTTTTGTTTGAATAATAATATTATAGTGATAACCACCACTATAAATACCATTGACACACATGGTATATAGATAATAGTTTGAGTCTTTAGATAATATTCATTAATAATTAATGTTTATTACAAACATATAATTATTCACTAAGGCATAAAAACTTCAAATTCCACCCCAAAGCTCCCAATATTACAACCAAGATCTAATACCAAACTGTATCACCTAATAAATAAAATGTGACACTTCATTATCACACACCAAATGACCAGAGTAGAAGTAAATGAGGTACACACACACACACACACACACACACACACACACACACACACACACACACACACACACATGGTTAGATAATAAAATCCTTCCTCTAATTAGTAATTGGTCAATAATGGATAAATACAACCTCATAAGTATTAAAGGAAAATGAATGATTATATTTTCATCTTTAACCAAAATAATAATAAAATATTAACTTTTTTTACTAGAATTTGAATCAATAGCTAAATTAACCCTAATTATAAAAAAATGAATGGAATATAACATAATACTAAAAATAAACTTTCAAAAATTAAAAGGATAAATTTGACAAAGTGAAACCAAAATAAAGAAGGCTATCTATGAATAAAATGAAAAATTTAGTTATTTGTGTCTACAATCAAAATGTGTAAATTTGATAGAAGGTTGAAAAGAAAAACAAGAACTAAATATACAAGTAGTTAAAAGTTGGAACTAAAATTAGTGAAGGACAAGATTGACCAACTGAGGATAAGATCAATTTATACTATAGTCCTAAACTGGTTGATCTTGTATTTTTTTTAAATTTAGGAACTCATTTCATGATCATTTATGATAACTTAAATTAGGTCTAGATACATAGATTTGACCTTTAAATGCATCTATAAAACTTGCATATGAATTTTCCAAAGTTGATACCCTAGTCAGGATTGCAATGATTAAATACTTGTAAATATGAATATTGGGGAGTGTAATGGGAATAAATAACCCTAATCACAGCCATGATGACTCAATGTTGCCTACATATCTAATACTATAAAGATGGAATTGAAGCCCACGCCATTCTCCCACTTATAGTTCTTTATGGAATTATACTTCTTTGACTATATGAATGCATCTAGATATAACTTGAATAATTGATCATGCTTTGATTTTAATTGAGTAAAATAAGCTTTGGAATTGGCTGATGATTGATTTAAGTGATTAGAATCAGAATTTATAAGAATAGGGAATCTTTTGCGCAATGTGAAACACTATAACTATGTGTATGTTTTGAAATTTCCAAGTTGTAGAATAGATGACTTAAGTGTGCCTTTATAGAAATTTAAAAGCGTAAATCCTCAAAATTCATATCCTAAAAGTAAATACCAAGCTATAAGGGAGGGGCCAAATTTAAAAAATTGACCATTAGAGGGGTTAAGAATAGAAATGTCTTATAGGGGATAATAACGTCTGCCACTATTTTCCCCTACTAATTTTTTTTCTCATTTAAGGAAATGTGTGACTTTTGTGTTTAAATCTATTCATAAAAATGTTGATGGATTTTTTAATTAGTTAGAGTATTTATGTGGCTGACAAATAAGAATTTAGAAAAGAAATAGGTCTAAATAAGTGCTTAGGATAGGGAGAGGTCACAAAAGATAGGTATTAATTAAGTTGTTAAGTAAATTAAAGTGGAATAACATCAAACTTAAACATAATCATGTATTTTTTCTAAAAATTTACTTACTATATTTACCCTTATTTAGTATAGAAATGAAATTACTAAAGTAAATAAAAATATACCTTAGTGTGTACAACACACTTTGTCTTTGGGAGAAGCTCTAAATCATGCAAGGTGTTATTTGGAAAATGTTATAATTATGCTAACTTGCATATAGTTATTTCCTAGTTCCCAAAATGACACTAAATTAATTTATCCATCATAATGGTTCTTCACAAAAAAAAAGATGTTGGAACGATTTTAACTTGATATAAAATGTAATCAACACAAGTTACAAAAGGAGTTAATGTACTAGTTAACTAATCTTCCTACTGTATTTGTCTTATGTTAAGAATGATTTCAAGGTTATATCTTATTAATTTTCATTATGAATAATATAAATATCTAAATGAGATGAGTAAAATGGAGAGATTAGGTTCATGGTTAGGAATCCTAAACATAACTAGTAACCTGACCACTTGATCACAAGTCACCTTTTTGAAAATTTTAGATTCACATTTTTCATTCCAAAGATCACCAATTTAAATCTCCCATGGTTGACACTACTCAAGGAAACCAACATAAATTCAAAATTCATGGTTATTGTTATAAATATTTCCTTTTTATGAATCAAGAGGATATGCCTTAGAAGGGTATTCAAATGTTAATAAGAGAGGCCACTGAGGGCTAGTGTGTAGGATTATTACATCATACTATCAACATCATAGATGATCATATTTATATCTTGAGAGGTGAGGTAAAATTTGACCAAGTCCCTTACCAAGGTTGATGACTTACTTCATTTTTATTAGAATTTATAATGCCATGACCATTTTTTATTTAAGATACAATTGTGGGAAACATTTCCTATCCAATTTTTTAAGATTACTACCATAATATAGAAACACATTAATTGAAATGGAATAATCCACATATTTCAAAGGAAATAAAACTTATTTACTACAATCATGTCAAGATAAAGTTATCCAGTGGCAAAAAATGTAATGAAAAGGCCACATGAAATATGAATTTTCACTCATAAGTTTTGGAGATAACTCATTAGGGTGAGAATTTTGATTATTTAAAATTTAAAGGATAATATTATTTATTATTTAAAGGTAGAGAATTTAAAATCCATCAACATAATACTCAAGCAACATGGTGTTAGTACAGAGGAAACATGGGTCATGAATTTTTTGTTTGAATAATAATATAACATTAATAACCACCACTACCATTGATGCACCACAAGGTAAATAGATGATAGTTTTTAACTAAGATTTATTAATAATTAATGTATCTTAAGAACATATAATTATGAATTAAGGCATGACAACTTCAAATTCCACCCTAGAGTTCCTAATGTTTTAACCGAGCTCTGATACTGAAATGTAACACTTGAAAAATAAAATATGGCACTTTATTATTACACACCACACACTCAAAATGGAAATAAATGAGGGATGTGTGTGTGTGTGTATTTATACACACACACATATATATACACATGTACATTACACACACACACATATAAACACATACATACATACATACATACATATAGACACACATAATACATACATACATACATACATACATACATACACACATACATGCATATGGTTAGAGAAGAATATCCTTCCATTTATTGTCATTAAAATATTATAGGGGAGAAAAGTATATACTATATTGTGGTTGTGAAGGCCAACAACATTTTGGGAATACCAAGTGTTTACTTATAACAATTAGAAAGTTGTCTTGTATCTTTCCATATTCAACTAAATATTTTTATATTCATGTTAGTAAGGCCCTACTATCACCAAAATATTTATTTATTCATTTAATTTTTAAGGGACCATGATTAAGTAACCAATCTTATAATAAAACTAATTCACATATCCTTATTCCAACAAATTAGTAATTGGCCATTAATGGTTAAGTATAATCCCATAAGTATTAAAGGACCATGATTGATTAAATGTTCATATTTGAATAAAATAATAATAAAATAATTACTTGTTTTACCAAAATTTGAATTAATTGGTGAATTAACCCTAGTTCTAAAAAATTGAATGGAATATAAGATAATGCTAAAAATCAACTTTTGACAAGAAAAATGAGAGTAAAAAATTGAATTCAACAAAGTACAATCAAAATAAATAAGGTTAACTCTAAATAAAATGAATTTTTTTGATATTTATATCTATGATCATAATGTGTGAAATTGACATAAAAGTGAAAAGACAAACAAGAATTGAATATGAAAGTACCTATAAGTTGGAATTGAAATTAGTGAAGGATAAGATCATCCAAATGAAGACATGATCAATTTATATTATAGTCCTGAACTGGTTGATATTTTATTTTTTTAGATTTAATAACTCATTTCATGATCATTTATGATATATTAAATTAGGTCTAGATACATAGATTTGACCTTTAGATGCATGTGGAATATTGTATATGACTTCTCCAAAGTTGAAACCCTAGTGAGGCTTACAATGATTGAATACCTACAAATAAAAAATGTGAGGATTTTAATAGGTTGAGATTACTCTAATCAACCCATGATGACTGAACATTACCTACATATTCAATACTCTGAAGAGGGAATTAAATCCCATGCCATTCTCCCACTTCGAGTGCTTTGTGGAATTGTACTCCTTTGACTATATAAATGATTATAGAGATGGATTGAATAACTGATCATGCTTTTATTTTCCTTGAGTAAATTAGACTTTAGACTTGGTTTATTACTACTTCAAGTGATTAGAATCAAAATTTGTAATAATAAAGATTTTTTTGCTTAATGTGCAATAGTGTAAGTATGCCTATATATTGAAATTTCCAAGTGATTGAATATGTGACTCAAGTGTGCCTTTATGGAATTGTAAAAGTTTAAATCCTCATGCTTCATATCTTAAAATTACATATTAGACTATAAAGGAGGGGCTAAATTTGAAAAAATGACCATTAGAGGGGTTAAAGATAAAAACGTCCATAGGGTATAATAACGCCTACCACTATTTTCCCCTTTAAGGAAACATGTGACTTTTGGGTCTGGATATATCCATAAAAATTTGAGGGGTGTGTTTAATAGTTAGAACATTTATATAACTAATAGATAATAATTTATAAGAAAAAGGTCCAAATATGTGCTTAGGATACAGTGAGTTAGAGAAATAAGTATTAATTAAGTGCTCAAGTCAATTAAAGTGGAATAGTGTCAAAAATAACATAATTAGGTCTTAGTTACCAAATATTACTAAGTACATTTTCCCCCATTTAGTATAGAAATTCAATTAATAGAGTAAATGAAAAATATACCTCAGTGTGTACAACACACTTTATCTTTGGGAGAAGATTTAAATCATGAAAGATGTTTCATGGAAAATGTTACAACAATGTAAAAATTGTTAATGCTCATATGTGAAATTGAAAATTTATATGGAACTTGAATTTGAAAATATTGAATATAACAAGGAGGATTAGACATGTATATTTGAAACCAATGTTTCTCTTGTGACATTTTTTGGATATGATGCCTCCTTGAATCCTTGGAGATTTGGTTCTTTTGATGAATAACTTGGAAAGATTCTTTTTTTAGCTGAGGGTGATCAATCCCCAAGTTGAATTGAAATTTTATATAAAATAAAAGCCATTGAGGGACACAAAAATAATAATTTATTATGTTGATCTTTGTAACACCAATATGTGAAATGGGTTTAAATTCTGAATGAATTTGTAGGCATAATGCTAGAGGGTGTTAAACCTCCAAGTTATACATTATGCACTTTAATTGAATCAACCATTGTAGATGGCTTAAAGATTCATTTGTCACTAAATTTTTTAATAATTTTTATATTTATCTTGTAATGTGAGAACTTATAAATGACATATACCCCGATAATATATACTAATGATTGAAGTCTAAAACACTTTAATTCTATATTTTGTACCAAAAATAGTATTTTTTATTTTTAATAGGCTTATCTCATGTATTAAAATCCCATTGCAATTCCCCAATTTTGAGGTGAGGAAATTTATCCTCAAAATCACTCATCTCAAAATAAAATTTAACTATGACATTCATAGTAAGATGCAATCATTGAGTAATGTAGCATATGTGAAAAGTATGTTAACATTATGAGATATATATCATTTGAATTATGTGTGTAACATATGAGGTAATGCCTATAGAAATATATAAATGAATTTCATATTAATATAATTTTAATATAAACATACACAATAAGTAGTGCATGATATTTATCATGACACTCATCAAACTTAACATGCTCAAAACACACACAAACACAAAAAATCACAATGTCATACAATAAGGCCAAGGGGAGCATACAAGGTTAATTTTAAAATTTCCCATAAGTAAGTATTACATATAAAATGGACATGAATAATGTTTAAAACAAGGTACATATTCAAAACATATATACAATATCCAATAACAAAGGACATGTTCAAATGTTGCACATACCAAACACGATTTCATAGAGATGCTCAAACAAGTTGCACACAATGGTTAGGGGAAATACATAATGCAAAATAATATACAATCTACTATATATAATTAATAACATTAACGGAGCATATAAATAGGAATAATTTTACACTATACATATGTAATATGATAATATCCTATAAAATAGAATATTCATGTACACAATGTAAGATATATATTTTAGAAAGACATTTGTAAAGAGTATATATCTCATAATTACAAGAGTTATAGAATGGTAATACCTATGGATAATATTCCCCTAGTTTATCATGGTCATTAGGTAGAGACAATCCAACACTTTAATCCATATGGAATATGTATGTCCTACATAACACTAATGAATACTAGTGGAATACATGTGTGATAGAAAATGAGTATGCTATATGCAAATAATGATTTGAGTAGCATATGATCATGATGTAAAATAAGTGTTTAATAATGCTTAGGTCCTAATTTTAAAATTTTACAAAATATTTTGAATGTTTTTATATTTTTTGTATATTTGATTTTTTATATAATTTTTACAATTATAAACTAGAAACTGGTGACAATAAAAGGTTAGAAAATAGAATAAGAAAGAGGGATTCAAAAAATACACAACATGTGTAAATGTGAAATATTCACTAGAAGTGATGGCATGGTTATGTGTAAGCGAGATGACCCCAATATATATGTGAGTTGTAACTTTGAAAATCTTATAGGAGATTGAATAAGTATGAAAACAACTGATTTTACATACTCATTTCATCAAATGTATAATTTTCAAATAATTTAACATGTATGAGATATATATCATATAAAATAAATATTTAGCATGAATAATCACTATTTTTTCATAATGAAACTAGGTGAAATATCTAAAAATTAGAAATATTAAGGTTGTGTGTGCTAAAAATTTGATTTTTGGGTGAAAATTTACACAAAAAGGGATCAACCAAGGATAGGAGTGGTAGTCAGTTATATGTCCTAATGGTATATTATGTCCTTGACATAAAATACAATTTTATCAATACAAATTGTGAAAGCAAAAAGGTGAATGGTAGAATATGGTAGAATTTATCACTATTTTGAATTGTTAATTTATTAAAAGTAAAAAAGAATAGCCAAGAGGTTATAAAGTGAGTAGGAGTCAAGGGGTAAAGAATTGATCAAATCAATCACAAGTGAAATCAATATAAGAACATGATGCAAGATTTAAGAAGCTATATACAATCATTTTTTTACTTTTTTGAAATTTTTGAATGTTTTTGAATTATTTGAATATTCTAAAATGCTTAAACTAACCAATGATCCCATGAATGTCAAAATCATAAGAATTTTTAATTAGTGGTATATTGTAGTCATATAAAATGTCAAAATTGGAAGCTTGAGTGTGGCTTGTGACACCTAACCCATATGCCTTTCTTGTATGCTCTCATAACCCTTATAGACATCTTTTTTATTATTCTCAGTCATCTTGAGCTTTCCAAATGATCATTTAACCTTAGACATGTAGCATTTCTCAAGCCAATCCCCCTAGGTCCCACACCTATAGGATAGGAGCACCCAACTTGGACTATTGCACTGGACCCTAGAGTGTCCTATTTTGGTGCTCTTGTCCAATTGAATTTTGAGCTCTAATAATTATTTCCTTCTAGTTCCTATCCTTCATCTTATCGACCTAGCCTGAATACATTCAAACCATGACCAATAAATTCATATAAAATCCCATTCAAACTTCATTTAGAAGGAGGTTGGAAAATATTACAAATCAAGAAAGAATACAAGCAAAACCATTGAGGCAAATTTTCCTATCCTCTGCATACAACCATCCAATATAGATATAAGCATATCCAAATCCTCACACCAGTCCCTAACCATCTCAAGCACACCTAGTTTAGTATTTTTGAATTTTCATTCACACTATTACATAAAGCACATTAAGTGGGAGAAATACATATGGCTTGATTCCTCTTCAAAGTATTGGTATATAGGTAGTGTGCCCATACAAGGGGTGTGGATACATGTTCAATATATCTTATACATAATAACTCCTCATTATTTCTCAAGTTTTATCAAATCATAATGAAATATAGGGTTTGAAGATTAAATCAGCTCTAAAAGGAGTTTTGTAGACTTTCAGCAATTGAGATTTCATAAGCAGGCTCATATAGGGACAACTAACAAAACCCAAAAAACATAGGTCTCTAAAATTAGTTTAGACAATAGTGATAGAAGATGACAATAGTGCCAAAATCCAAAGTGTCCTCTTTTAGTGGTCCTATCCTTTCATAAAATGAAAGCTAGATCCTAATTTTTGGCACTATCCTGATCCTGTATAGCCAATATCAGACCCTACAATAGCTATTTCAATTCATTTTAAGGTAAGTCTTATTTTCTCCATATTTATATCTATTTATAGAAAGGATAAAAATATAAATACATTATACAAATCAATGGTTAAATTATTGAAATATTATTTACTGATTTAGTCAACCTAGACCTTTAACTAAAATAGGAATAGGACACCAATATTCCCAAAATAATTAAATCATTTGGTGAACCTGACTTACTTTGTTTGTGCATAAAAACCCTAGGAAAAATTCCTTCTTTATTTTTCCAATTTTTTTTATTTTTTACCTGCATATTTAAATAAAAAATTCACATTAATTTTTAAAATTCCTTATTAATTTCAAAAATCATTTTCTTTCAAACCCTAATTGAATTTACTAGTTCCATTTAAATTAAAAAAAATCAATATTTTTTTGATTTTTTACCTGCATATTTAAATAAAAAATTCACATTAATTTTTAAAATTCCATAGTAATTTTTAAAAAAGCATCATTTTTCAAAACTCTAATTGTATATACTATGTCTCATTGCTTTTGAGGTATCACCTTACATAATTGTGAGCTTTGTATCCTTTTTTATGCATATTCTAGTGTGTTGTTTAGGTTATATTTATTTAATCTTCTCTTTCATTTTTCAAGTTGTTTTCCTTATGCCATCTAAGCTCCTTACATCTCTTCTTTTCAGATGAAGTGTAAGACTTAGTGGTAACCCTCCTAAATTCACCCAAATTCCTTCAACCTAACTATATACCATGGATAAACAGCCAAATCAACTTCTTGCTATAAATCTTACACATCCAAATTACACCAATTTCCATGATGATAATTTTAATAATGAGCAGTATGAGAATAATAATGATGATGCAAACACTGATGTTCATGGTCCACCACATTGGGTTCTTGATCCACTTCTACTTAGTGTTGATAATGATGTTATTCTCAATAAATACTTGATTTTACAAAGTTTTATAGAAAAAATCAGGGAACAACCCTGAGATCATACTCTTATCTTATAATCTATCATGGAAATTAAAAAGGCTAAGCAATTTGAGTCTTCCATTCCTTTAGAGCAATCAGTTCCAAATGACACTATGGGGGCAAATATGTCTCAACAACCCCCTATAGCATGACAACCTTCTTATGAGGCACCACTAGTTACTACTAGTACATATTTGTCTCATGATGTGGTAGCCCTAGTGCTATAGATAAAATCTCTTCAATCTAAAGTGATACATTTTGAGCAAGGTGCTTTTAGACTAATACAGGCTTTGGATTCTTTTGTTCTACTGCATACACCATTGGCACATCATATTTATTTAACACCCTTTCCAAAAGGTTATTTTCAACCCAAGGTCACACTATATGGTGTCAAGGATGATCCAAAGACACATTTGAGATATTTTCATGCAACATGCTTGGACTATGTGCCAAATGACTAGCTACTAACCAATTTGTTTCCATGGAATATATAGGATTATGATTTACAATGTATCTATAGTCTACTAAATCAGTTTGTCAATGCATTCAATCCTTTAACCAACATGTTTCTAGCTCATTTTAGCATTAACATTGGTGATAAGGTTTCATATGCCCAAGTTGCATAATAGAAACAAAGGTCAAATGAGCATCTCATAGATTATGTTATTTGATATAAAATATCTTGTCTAAGATGATTAACCTTGTGACCGATCAAGAGTTATAAGATATTTTCAAATAGAATCTTCTACCATCTTTACATGAATCAATAATGTTCAAAATATTCTCTTTCTTCACTAGGTTATGTCATACACTAAAGGAAAAGGAAGTCAAATTAATTTCAATGGGAAAACTCAAGTAGACAAGTATATCAAAAACAAAAAACAAGAGTAACAACAAAGTCCCATAAAAATTCAAGGTCAATGATAAAAAAATTTAGAATCAACCTATAGTCAATGTGGCTTCAAAGACCCCTCAGTAAGTGGTTTTATCAACACCTCCTTAGTGAACTTTTACCAATCTACTAGTTCCTCCATCCAGAGTTTTATAGCAGCTTTTGGAATATAATATCATATCTCTCCCTCCTATTCAATAAGTTGATCCAACAAAGCTCTTCCATGGAGATATGATTAGAATTCATTTTGTGACTTTCATAGGGCATCGGGACACACAATAAATAGATGCATCAATTTGAAACACAAGATATAAGACTTGATAGATGGAAATCTTATTGATCTTGACACTCTAGTTGAGCTTCCACAAGCAAAACACACATAAGACAAGACTCTAAATTTTTTATTAGATCTTTTTCCATAAAATTATAAATAGGAGACAAGGGACACATCAAGTATTCACCATACATATCATGCACATCTACCACCAACTACATATAGGGCACCTTAAGTTGAGTCACATCTTTTGAGTAACATGATTGGTTTGTACAATTCTGGAGTTCCAACTAGACCTTCAATCTCTTTCTCAGAGCAAGAGATAGTTGAGGATGATTTAGATTATCATGTTTTATTTATTAGATCTTACATTCATAATCATCCTATTCATAGTGTTATCATAGATAATGGTTCTAGTGTGAACATGTGCACTATGACATTGTTGTAGCATTTGGGATATTTAGAGCAGGATATTTCCCTTATGAACACAATTATTAGAAGATTTAGTGGGCACATACAGAGTTCACTGGGTGAGATTATAATTCCTCTACAAGTTGGTCCAACACATGTGACCACACCATTTACTATTAGTCCCATTGCAAGATTTTTTGATATATTGCTTGGATGACCATGGATTCAAAAACTTTGAGTAGTACCTTCTATAGTTCATAGATGTGTGAAATTAATTCACACTAATTAAATTATTATAATTAGTGTAGTTCTATATGCATCACTACTCCCCACCTTAGAGCCATCTCCTACTGTATAGTCACCAGTTTCAATTTTTCCACCAGTTACAATTCTTCCTCTAGTTTAGATTTAGACATAATTGAGGCCTCCATTGTCAGCACAAAGACTTCATACACTTCCACAATGGTATTTTTTAGAGTAACCATATTTTTATAATTCTAGACAGCTTTTAGCTACAATATTCACACCTAGGGTAGTATCATTGAGGTCTCATACCTCTACACATAGAGCACATATTTAGAGAGTCTCTATTACCACCATATGGGTCCTTAAGAACCTCACAGTTGCATCCACTTCGTAGAGTTACAAGGGGACCCCAAAGTTGGTTTCTACTTCAGATATTTCATAGAATTTATAGCATCCATAGCTTGTAAAGTTATAGTCTCAACCTCTCCATCATGCTTTATGATCACACATGATCCCTCTTCTTGATATAGGACACTGTGATAAGGAGTCTCCCATGAGATTCATCGGTTAGTATCATTTCTTATCAGTAGTTTTCATACATAGTCTCTTTATGATTGCTTATACATAGCTTAATCTAAAAATCTGAAAACAATACAAAATTTTAAAATACAAAAACATTCAAATAACTAGAAATACTAAAAATATTTCAATTGTATGCATTATCCATGCTTTACATTTCTACTACCATGTCAAACTTACATGTGCTATTATATGCTATTGTTTGTCAACTTATCTACATTACCATTCTTCACTTGATCTTCTTTGAGTGTGTGCAGTAACATCTATATCCTTGATTGCTTCACTCTACCCATTGAGAGGGAATCCTACTTATACATTTGAGACATACATAGATATACCTACCCACCAAGGGCATCTTCTACATAACTACACCATCTAGGTTATGTCATTTCTACACCACACACTATAGTTATCATGTTGATGTATATTAATTATTAGCTTACATAGATTACTCTATCAACATTTAATAGTATATAGCACCTACATATTTCTTAACATATACCTAGTCTTGTACTACATGTCTTGCATACTTTCACTTCTTGCTTTGATTAGTTAGATGTGATTGTATTTTCATATTTTACATACCTTCCTTTATTGATTTGCATAGCTAGATGTGATTGTATCTCTTAGTTCCTATTTTATGTATTGTGTGTGTCTTAGGACATTTACCAATGTCATTTTCTTATACTCTTACATGTGCATTAGGACATTTGTCAATGTTTTTTACTTGTACTCTTCTATGTGCCTATGGCCCTTGTGTCAACCTTACTTATGTCAATTGTATATGTATGTGGAATTTGAATATGCCTTGTATGCTTACTTTATCATTAGAGTGACATGTTCCCATGTCTCTTATTTTCTTAACCCCTTTAAAACTCTTATATGCTTCTTACCTTGTGTGCTTGTTGCTTGTTTGATTCTCAATTATTTTCAATTCTATGATCCACATCATGCATTCTCTTGATTTCTTGGATGCCATGATGGAAATCATGCTCCATCCCTCCTTGAAAACTAAAAACTAACTAGACTTCTATTTCCAACTCACTATATTTTACATGTTATTACATTTTTATATCTATCTAGGCATACCCCTATTGATCTAACATCTCTCATACAAACCATGTTATTTATTGAGATATCTTGTCAATTATCATTGCTATATCATGTATTTTTTTAGCATAACACACTTTTAGGGATCTTTATTCTGATAATAGTCATTTAGGGTCTTCACTACAACCCTTAAAAGAGGGGGCAATAAATAGGGGTTTTTTTCACAAAGATCAGAGCCTCTAACCAGTCAAAAAATTAGTTTTTAGAACACCCAAAACAATTAGAGTTTAAACTAATTAGAACAGACTAGATAGACAATGATAATTATAGACTAATCTTTAGAATCAACACTAGATACGAGTGTCAAATTTGGACTACATCATCAAATAGTAGAGTATCTTATTTTGGCACTCCTATTTAAATAATAGAAAAACCCAATTTTCTAGAAATAGATACAAAGGTAAGACCAATTATAGTTTTCTTAGCAATAATTTGGTTTTTTTCACTTATATTGAAAGCCGGGTAAACTTTTTAACGCGACCGGCGCCGTTGGCTAGACACGACTAATACTGGTACCACGGGACCGGTGGGGGGACTTGAACACTGATGGGCAGAGCCACAACGAAAGTACCTGACCAACCGACTACACCCCCCGACCCTAGCAATAATTTGGTTTAAAATAAATAGTTTTAATATAATTTTTCTTAGATAATCTAGATATAGGGGGCATCATACACAACATGATGGATCTTGCTTCTAGTTTTAGATACGACAATTGATATAACTTCCAAATCAAAATCCATGTTACAAATACCAGTGATTGGGGGTAAAGTGCATGACATTTTTTATTTATCTTCTTTACAATTTATGGTATTACCTAGGCATGATTAGTAGTTTCATGTCTTATTCTATCTATAGGTGGTTGACATCATTCTCAAGTGGATTCCACATAAGCCTATTGCCTAATTTTAGAGTGGATTTCATACAAGCATAATCTCCACCTTTTTCTAAGTGGCCAAGAGTGGCCTATTTTACATCACACATTCAAATATCCATGCTATTTTTTTATATTATAGAACATTCATGAGTTTTAAGAACCATCTCATACGACACAATCATACTAGTATCAGTTCATAACATAACTTCATGGGGCAATGATGGAGCCAAAGGACTAGTTAGCCTTTGTATTTTTTAGCCACATATTCAGAGGGATTAGACACATAGTCCAAACATTAATTAACACATGCATGATCACATACTTTCACTTAGTGGGTGATGATGGATCCAAAGGGATAGCCTTTGCATTCTTAATCCACTCTCAAGGAATTGAGCACTCAACTTTGTTTCTGATATTACTCTTGGTATAACATCATTTAGCACATATCCAACATCATTCATCATCACTCAACATCATAACAGGTTTTGTATTCGTTCATGTATTTGATGAGGTGTATTCATTCCTTTCTCTTCCTCTTTTTTTACCCAACTTTTGTATGTTTTTACTTTAGACATAACATGTCTAGTAAAAAATGATCTAGTCTTGATTTTATATTATATATTTACACTTCACAACATGATTTATATGCACACCCAACATCACATAGCTTCATAATATTCACCCTTGCAGGTAAGTTCATGTATGCTTTCTACTTTTACTTTATCCTTGTATTTCACTTTGATACATCACTAGAATAAAGCGGGGGGGGGGGGGGTAAATGTAGTCATATAAAATATCAAAATTGGTAGATTGAGTGTGGTTTATGACACCCAACCCATATACCTTTGTTGCATGCTCTCAAGACCCTTCTAGACACCTTTTTGATTATTCCCAATCATCTTGAGCTTTCTAAATGGTCATTCCACCTCAGCTAGGCAACATTTCCTAGGCCAATCCTATCCCCCCAAGTCCTGTACCTGTAGGATAGGAGTGCCCAACTTGAACAATAACATGAGACCCTAGGGTGTCCTATTTTGATGTTCTTGTTTAATTACATTTTGAGCTCCAACAGTTATTTCCTTCCAGTTCTTATCCTTCATCTTGTCAGCCTAGTGTGAATACATTCAACCCATGACCAAAATATTTCTATAAAATCCCATTCAAAGTTCATTTATAAGGAGGTTGGTGAATATTACAAAGCAAATAATAATACAAGCAAAACCACTAAGGTAAATTTTCCTATTATTTGCATACAACTATCCAATACAACTACAAGCATATCCAAATACTCACACCAATCCCTAATCACCTCAAGCACACCCAATTTAGCATTTATGCATCTGCATTCACACTATTACATAAAGCACATTAAGTGGGAGAACTACATATGGATTGATCCTTCTTCAGAGTATTGGTATGTAGGCAACATACCCACACAAAGGGTGTGGATACACGTTTAGTGCATCTTACACACACTAAACCCCCATTCTTTCTCAAGTTATATCAAAGCACAATGAAGTATAGGGTTTAAAAATTAAATCAGCGCTACAAGGAGTTTTTGAGACATTCAGTAGTCAAGATTTCATAGGTAAGATCACACAGGGACAACAAATAAAACCCAAAAAACTTAAGTTTATGCGAGTAGTTTGGATAATATTTAAATATTAAATCAGTGCTACAAGGAATTTTATAGAAATTTAGTAGTCAAGATTTCATAGGTAGTATCACATAGGGACAATAAATAAAACCCAAAAAACTTAAGTTTATTCAAGTAGTTTGGATAATAGTGACAAAAAAGGACAATAACATTAAACTCTAGGGTGTCCTATTTCAGCGGTCTTATCCTTTTACAAAATGAAAGTTAGATCCTAATTTGTAACACTATCCTAGTCTTGCATAGCCAATATCAGACCCTACAATAGCCATTTCAATTTGTTTTAAGATAAGTATAATTTTATCCATATTTATTGCTATTTATATAAAGGTTAAAAATACAAATAAATTATACAAATTAGAGGTTAAATTATTGCAATATTATTTAATAAATTAGGAAACCTAGACCTTTTATTAAAATAGGAATAAGACACCAATATTCCCAAAATAGTTAAATCATATATATATTTCATTTCATGAATGAAATGTATTAGAATACAAAAATGTTTCATGTTCTATAATAAAACAATTTAGAGCACTAATCATGTAATATTGTGTAAGAAGATTAGTTCTAAGATATGTAAAAATATGTGAAATTTGTTGAGGATTAGTAAGATATCATGTCACATGTGTTATTTGTGGAACATGATGAACTGTATGTATAACCAATTTAGGAGATATTACATGTGATTATGATTTTTGATAATAATTTAAAAAAAAATTATACATAATTTCTTTCACATTGGTTGCTTTTGAGATATTTGCACCTTTTTCTAAGTTGGTTGTATAAAAATATATTTCTTAGGTGAAACAATTGTAAATGGGCATTGATCTTGCATATATTTATCAATGAACTGTGGTGTGTTGATGCTTGAATATGTATCATAGTTTCCCAGATGTTCAAGAACACTTCTCATTTTAGAATTCCTAGAATTTAGTGCATGAGTTACAAGTTGTGATAATATTGTTATCTATTGATGGAATAGAGGTAAAACAAGTGGTTTGTTCACAATATTTATAATTTTTGGTGGTTGGGAGCCACCGTGGCTAAAAGTCAGTCTATGCAAAATATGAATTATATTATACTAATAATGTTGAATTATGATCAAGAACTAATCTACGATGGATATTTACAATGAAAATTAAACCAGAGTTATCTTGTTAAAAATGAGCAAAAGGAAAGGTAAGGTAGAGAAGAGATGTTGTTAATCTTCATTCCAAATATCAAGACAAAGTTCAAATATCATCTAGGCATGTATTTAATCAATGTATGACATGAATAAGTATAAGCTCAAATCCTGTTAGATATCAAGCAAACATCTAAGGATGGTGTTAAATAATGCAAATAAGAACCAAGTTCAGTTTAAAGATTTACCCCTGAAAGCAAAAAACATCAGTGTAAATGCAAGAAGAGTAAGCAAACAAAACAAACCTAAGAACTTTAAATTAACCTAGCATTGACACAAGTCAACAAATTTGTATTCAAATGTACACACTAGAAATTCGGAATAACCATTCAATTATGGAAAATAAAACAAATAAGTGAGAGAGAAGCTAGGATAATAAAAGACACAAGCAAACTTTGGCAAAAGTTTTTAGAAGTCCTTGCTTATATTAATTTATCAAAAGATATAATTGGCTTTTGGCTCTAAGAACTCCCCCATTTCTTATAATTGATAATACTATTTTTTTAGAATGCAAGGAAGTATATCAGTCAGTCATATCCAATTAAATAAGTACAAGTGTTAGGATAACTATCCTTTATATAAATGTCATAGAAAACACTATACTTTCTTCAATGGATTGATCTATAGGCAATGTTTTCTACAAGATGTACATGCCTTTATAAATAGAATATTCCATTTTCAAAATATACAATGCTTAGATACATGAAGAATATTCCTAAGTCACTTAATCTAATTTTGAGAACCCTCTATTATAATTTTGTCTCTCTAGTAGGATCTTCATTCTAGAATGTTGTTCTTCAATTAGCTTAAGGTCAACAACTAGTTTCATGAAGAGATCCTTAATTTGATCTACTATGATCTTGAGAACTTTATCCACTCTATCTAATGTCTTCCTAATGTTTTCAACTTTAATGATTATTTATTTTATAGTTAGAATCATATCTATGATCCTATCATTATTAGTATCAATCTTCCTTATGATTTGGTGCCTTACCCCTTTCATAAACTAGGAATCTCTTTCATTTGATCTCATCATATGTAATTAGACAAAATGGACCGAGTTTAGTAGGGTCCTTGACTAAGCTATCCAATACATGCATTATCCTATCTTCAAGTTGCTCTAGGTCATTAGAGAGGTTCCCCAGTTACTTCAAATCCTTTTAAATTGCTCACTAGTGGACTCTAGATCAAAATATCTTCACACAAGTGACCATTTAGTTCTTTTAGCTCAATTATGGAGAATATAGGGATGAACTAGTATTTTTTATGTGATTAGGGACTTTTAAAGGTTTCAACAGTGCTCTAATGGCATTTGTGAGCTCAAATCACAAGTTCAATGCTTTAAATTTTCATTCATACTTGTCCATTTATAATTTTGTGTCCCATAGGTTCACAAAATCCTTAGATTTACCATGTTTTGCTTGCATGGCATTATCATGGCACCTCCATGGCATCCTAATAATTACTGTTCAAAAATATGACCATTGCCTTTAAAAATTTAGCTTTGATCTCATATAATTTGATCTATTTGTATGAATCAATGCCATTCATAGATTTTTGGAATATTTGAATTTAAATGACTATCTTAAAATTGATGTATATGTGCCCATAATTTGACATCGGCATGAACATATTTAACATCCATGTGCTCATTAATATTTAAGTACCTCATTGAGACTCTTTACTAAGTTTAATTTTGACATCTACATGCCTATCATTTGATGTCCATGTAAACATCTCTGATGTCCATATGATTGTCAATATTTAAACACCTCCTTGGGAATCTTTGTTGAACTTGTCACTTGTCACTTTTGGGTTCACTCTACTTCATGCATATGCCAAAAGGTGATCTTGTATTTTATCATAGCTTTGTTGAAAATTTAATGCCCAACTCGAACCATCCTATCAATATTACCTAAGAGAACGTGAGCCATTGATCTTGGGGACTTGATCGGACTTTAACCTTTTGATCATGGATTGAATTTTTAACTCATATTATGTACCGCTAGATCTTCCCCATTTGATCAAATGCACATAATATAATTGTGATCCATGGGATTAAGCGAGATTGGTTCATATTCTTAGTTTCCTATTTTATTCTCATGTTGTTAGATTAAATTTGCCCAAGTAAAAGAGGGTCATTGATCCTATGGACAAACACAATGTTTAAGTTAGGATTATATATATATATATATATATATATATATAAAACTTAGGATAAAAATCTTAAGCTAAGTTCTAAACATAATGTTTTTATTTGTATTAATAAATATGATTAAAGCTTTAAGCTAAGTCTTAAGTTAATTTAGGAACATAATTAAATAGACTCCGCATAATAAAATTTATAACATAAAGTCTTAGACTAAGGTTTTTATTATATGAATGAATATGATAAACCTTAGCATAAGGTTTTAGGCTAAGCTTTATAACAAAGGTACCATGCATTTATTTAGACCAAGCTAGGATAAAGGGGATAAAAGGGTCACAGGACATAAAAGAGACCGACCATAAGATTTTTATCTTAAGGGTTGGTCGTGTTGAAAAACATGACTAAGCTTTAATATAAAAAATTAAACTAATTCCATGGCTTGATAATTATTCCTACACAATTTTAAATAAAAGTCCTCACCAAATTTGAACTAAAATCAAAGGGCCTAAGCTAGGGTAATTGGAACAAGGGTTTAAATAAGATTAAAGATGGATTTGATTTGATTTTCAACAAAACCAAAGGCTAGTAAAAGACCAAATTAACATAAAATCATAAAACCCAGACATAGTATATTCAAGAGGGGCTTCATTAATCCTACAACCTACAAAACACATAGATCCAATGTATTAGAAAATTTAGACAATATTAAACCAAAATCCTAAACAAAAGTGATAACTAAACTAGGTGTGGATGATTTCTAAATAAAGAATATGTGCAAACATGCTAGTGACATTCTGATCAAATAAATTTTCAATTTTAAGGTACAAATTTGCACAATTTGACACAAGGGTCCTCATTTTTTAGAAATGGGGGTATGTTGATCTCAAAAAATGTTAAATTCTAGGAAAAACATATAAATATGTTATAATTTAGAGAATTTTGTTTAGACTAATGATTAGGTTATTCATTCCACTTGATCAACCACCATTATTCAAGTTAGTTCATGGTTAAAACAAGTCTTACACATGAAGAAGTGGGTTCAAACATCAAAACTTGGTTATGATGTATTTGTGCTTTGATTCTACTTACTATTTTCCATGGGATTTAGAGATAAACTTATAGATTTCATGACTTTAACTATTAACACTGACTTATAGCGTGTTTGGATATTCATTAAAAACCATGTTTTAGCTTAGCAAAGACTTGGGAATTGCTCTACTACCAGCCATGCATCCATAACCCTGATAGATATGTCTTTAGCTCCACTCAAGGCCTCTATTCACTTATAGATAGGTATCTACAACCTTGATGGAGATTACCAAAATCACCTTTGCTTAGAAAATTCTTTGAATTTTGCAATAAGTTCATATTTTTATATTTTTTAGATCATTTTTGGCTTTTTAGAAAAGGTTGGAAACCAGGTTAGCTAGGTTTAGGGATTTGGTCAATTTTTTAATCTTCAAAAAATTGTCTTTAGTTCTAAACTTTATCCCAAACAATAATGTTTATTAAGTGCAAGCGTGATTGTGTTCCAATAATTCAAGCCTTTACCCTACATGTACAACCCTTATCAAAATCAAGTTTAGATCATAAAAAATATTAAAACTTTAGGGAATAATGAGCCTATTCATTATTTACCAATCTTCCCAAAATTAAAACATCAAGATCAAATTTCAGACCCATGGTCAACCATTATCTAAAGTTCATACCCACATTCTTGAATTGTGGAGTTTCTTGAGCAACTAGATAAAACTTGAGCTAAGGACTATCTTGAAAAGACTTATTAAAATCAAATAACAAAGAAAAGAAATTAAATGCACCAAGAGGAAAGAAAATAAATAATCAAACAAATATGTACAAATAAGGGACAAGAAGGAAAGAACAAAAATAAACTAATATAGCCTACCTACACTAACTCTAACTAGTCTTATAGTCATTCCATGAAGACTCCAGGTGAGACATCAGAGAAGTAATGCTTGAGGTATTTACCATTGGTGGGTAGTGTGAACTTTGATCCATGTAATTATTTTCGCTTTAAGGTGTTATCTCCAAGTATCTTAGCTATCTGGTATGGACCTATCCACAAAGGTGTGAACTTTTGATGTTTACCTTTAGGCTCAAATGCCTTGTCCCAAATAATAACTAAGTCTCCTTGCTTGAACACATTTAATTTTTTAATGTTTATCAAACCACCACTTGATAGTGGTTTGGTGTTTACTAAAATTGGAAAAATCCTCTTCTCTCACATCTTCCATCTATATGATATCCAACAACCTTGAACTTTTAAATTCTTGGTCCTTCTCCATGTACTCTTGCATGAATCTATATGTTGGAAATTTGAGAGTGATGGGGAAGATGGGTTATTATCCATACAATATCAATAATGGTGATGCTTTGAGAGCTTGTTTGATTCTAGTTCTACATTCCCAAAGGGCATACTTAAGCAACTTGTGCCATGTTCTAGGTTTATCAGCGACAAACTTCTTTATATCCTTCATTAAATTCTTATTTATTGATTTAGATACTCCATTAACTTAATGATAATGGTTTGATGATAAATTGATGATTATAATATTATTATATGCCCATTCTATCATCTCTATGGATATAAAATAAAATCCATTATCACAGACCAGAGATACATGTGTCCCAAATTTGGTGAACATGTTTTCTTATAAAAATTTGATTATGTCTTTGGTCTTACACTATTTATTTGACACTTATTCATTCCATCTGGTGTAGTAGTCAGTAGTATTCAAAATTTACTTATGATCATAAGAGGAATTGGGGTTAATGACCCCCACAAAATCTAGCCCCCATTGGGCAAAGTGTTTATCAATCATTATTGGTCTTAGTGTCATGGCTGCCTTAGGCTCTTTGATGCTGAAGAATTGACATGAGTGGCACTCTCTCATATGTTTGTGATCATCCTTGAATATTATAGTCTAGTCATAACTATCCCTTAATATATTTTGTGCCATAGTCCTTCTAGATGGATGCCCCCTTCCTAGTTTTTCATGGATGGTGTTCATGATCTCAGATACTTCATTTTTGGAGATACATCTTAGGTAAATGCCTTCAAATTTATTCCTACACAACACTCCATCTTTGATCAAAAAGGGAGATGCCTTGAGCATTAGATATCTTCTTTATTATTTACTTAACCTTGCAAGACACTAACCATTGATTAGTAAGTGAACAATGGGATCATACCAATAAATAGGTATAAAACTTTGTTACTCTACCTACATAACACTTAATTTAGGGTTAGTATGGGAAATAAATTGAATTAAACCCTGACACCTTACCAATTTGGTAGTCTTCATCTCAATGTCATATTCTTGGAGCACATACATCCACTTACCTCTCCTTCTTCCTAGTTTATTTTGACTTAGCATGAGCTTGGCGGTAGAGTATGGAAGAATAACATGTACCTTATTTATAAATACATAATGCCTAAATTTTTTTACCACTTTGAACAAAAAAATTCTTATTTTTCAATAAAAGAGTAGTTCAACTCAACATTTTTAAGGTTAGTGCTCATAAAAGCCACTGGACAATCACACTCATCTATCTTCTAAGTTAGAACTGTAACTATTATATGATCTGAAGAAAAAGAGTAAAGATAAAAATATTTAGTGAATTTTAGACTTATCAGTATAGGGGCTTTTCCAATTTCCTCTTTGTTGTCTTTGAAAGCCTCTTTGTCTCCTCATTCCAAGTGACTTAGCCTCTTTCTTCAACATGTCATTAAAATGTTTCACTATTTCTACAAAACTATAATTAAACTTCTTTACAAAATTTATTTTTACCAAAGAATGACTTCAATTCCTTCCTACTATTAGGGGGATCTGTATTAGATATTGCATTTACTCTATCAGGGTCTATAGAGATTACCTCTTTAGTGATAACATGTCCTAATATGTTTCCCTTAGTAACACAAACAATACTTTTCTTTGGGTTGAGAGAAATCCCATACCTTATGCATCTTTCAAATACCTATTGTAGGTGCATAATATTATCCTCCCTATTTTTAAAAAATATAGTAATATCATCCATGTATATGATAATGCACTTACCTAAAAGACCCTGGAAAGCCTCATCCATAGCCCTTTCAAAGGTGGTTCCTACATTTATAAATCTAAATGGCATTCTTTTGTAGGCAAAGGTGACCCACTTAGTAGTAAATGTATTTTTCATTCTATATTTTTGGTTCACCAACACTTGATTATACCCTAAAAATCCATCAAGAAAAGACATCATGGCAGACCTAGAAATAATTTGTATTACTTGGTCAAGAGAAGGTGGGGGGTAATTATCTTTTTCAAATGCTCTATTTAGATTTCTATTATCAATGCATAGTCTGATTTCACAATTTTTCTTCCTGACTAGTACTAAGTTAGCTACCCAAGTAGAGTGCCTAATGGAAAACACAATCTTGGCATCTAAGAGCTTCTCGACCTCTTTGTATATTAGTGGTTCTAAGACTGGGTTGATAGGCCTCTAGTTTTTTTTGAAAGGTTTGCAATTTTATTTTAAAGTTATGGTATGAGTTATGAACTTTGGATCAAAGATATTTAGGTCATCATAGGACCATGCTATGATATATTTATACTTGGTGATAATTTATTTGGATATTTTGGACTCAATTCTTGTATAGGTTGTACCAATATTAACCAGCTGAAGTTGACCTTGAAGTCCAAGATCAATTACATTATAATTTGTCCCACTTAGAAATCTTGGTAGCCTCAGATAATCTATCAGAATCAAAGAGTCTCTCTAAGCTTATCATGCCTTTGGGATCTTATTTTCACTCAACTAAATAACCTTATCATTGAGTTTGCATCCAATGTTCTCATCATCAAGGAGACTGGCTTCATCAATAATGTGACCCTCAAATACTACTAAACTAGTCATGAAGTCTATGATCTACTAATCATCACTGAATACTTGTAAATGGTTGATATTATCTAGCATTGAGGGATATGGGATTAACTCAATTTTAAGGATTTGTAACTTGGAACTTTGACCAAGCATAAGGTTGGATGCAACTGAAGTAACTTCATCATTAGCCTTTTTTTCTTTCCTAGGGATTAACACAATGTTAAAAGCATCAAAACATTCAATTAAGTCCCACACTTTAAATTCATAATTCTTGAGATAGGACAACTTGAATTGATATTTAATATTGACTTGATTAACCACTAGTTTATAATCACCAAAAACTAATAGTTCCATAACCTCATATTTGATTGTAAATTGTAATCCAAGGATAAGTTCTTCACACTCAACCAAATTACTAGTGCATGGGAACTGAAGTTTGTAATATAAATTGTATTCTTTCCCAATGGGATTGATTAATACCACTCCTACTCAAAAACCTAATTTTCATCTAGCACCATAAAAATAAAGTTTCCATAATCCAAGAAAAGCATGAGAAGTTTTAGAGATACATACCTTTGCGGTGTCAAGATTTTAAACACCAAGATCTGAGTTAACCATGTTGACCCTCTCATTTATTGAATTGTACTCAATGATCATATGCTTCATTTTAGGCTCTCTTTTTATCTTGATCTGGTTTGGGAACTCCCTTCCAAGGAAACCACATATGTGAACAATTTGTTGACATGTAGCCATTTAAGATCCTAATCTAGTCTCTGCTCAATAATATCCCATAAGCATCAGGGATATCCACCACGTTGATATCAATAAACTATTGGATACTTGGATCTTTGAAAATTTGCATGTGAACATTTAATAATTAACTAATAACTTTGACTCTTGATTCATTTAATTGAGTTACAATTCTATCAAATTTAATGGAAGTATAACCTAATTATTCACAAATACCCTTAGGCATAATATTTGCAGATACACTAAAATCTAACAAACAATTATGCAAATTCTTACCAAAGTTATTTATTTTAAGTAGAAAAGGAGGAACATATACCTTAATTTTGTGTATTATAACATTAGCATGTGTAGATTTTTGAGATTTACCAAGATTCTTAGACAAAGATTCCAACAATAGATCCCTTTGTTCTATAATTTGTGTCAAATCATGCAAGGTAATGTTAGATTTGATCATTTTAATGTCCTCTACTATGTTATTCCTAGTCCTATTGGAAGAATTACATGTATCAACATTGGGTTTAGAAGTAATTCCCTTAAGAGGCTCTAGATTATTATTTTATGTAGTATCAGGAGGATTTTGAAAGTTATTTGGAGTAGTAAAAGTGGTTAATGGTGCTTTTGCTCCTTATTTATTAGAGGATAAGTATTTTTATAAAATTGATGAAAATCATGAGTCTCTTTGGGAATATCCTTAGATTCATTTTCCTCTTGGAAAGGGAACTCAAATGTCTCCACCATGAGAGTTGAATCAGATGGTCTAGATGACCTTGAAGAACCAGATGTACTTGCATCACAATCCTTATTAGGGAAAAATTCAAAAGTATCTAATTCTTATTGAAAGGCTTCAAAATTGTTACAAAATTCAACACAATCTATTTCCCCATGATTAAAAGTGTAATGAAATCTATAATAGTTAGGCAAAGCAACATCAGTAAGATTTATATTGAGTATATTCTTGCTAGCAGATGGCTCATTATTCTTGTTGTTGTGGTAACTATCATTATAAAAATATTACTGGGCCTATTGAAACTTTGGAAAAAGAAATTTCTACTACATCTCTCTTCAGTATTGCTCACTTACTTTTGTAATTAAAAGAAATTAGTGCTAAGATTTTGAACCACCTTGATGATAGAATCACTTTCATTCTTTGGGGCCTTAGAATTATTAAATTGAGTATTAGCATTCAATGTAGGCATTAAAGCTTTATGATCCTATGGATTAGATCCACTTGAAATATTGTTCAATAATCTAAAGTTTTTAGTAGGATGTACATGCATCAAAGGTAGTTAATTTAAAATTTGAAGTTGGTTTAGGGCAGACATATTTTGGTTAGTATTGGGGATAACATTCAGAATGGGTAAATGTGGATTGACATTAGGAACATAGTATGCCAATTATCCTTGGGGTTGTATGTGGTCATTAATGATTATATCATCATCATAAGCTAAATATAATGTATTAATGGGTCCAACAACTCTCTTTATAAACAAAAAAGTCATAATATCCAAGGAATCCTTATATATTTCTAAGGCTAAAGCCTCATTAAGTATATAAAGAGCTATGGTCATGCTGAATATTTTATTGAACCTAGCATTAAAGGCTCTTATGGGCTCATTTTCATCCCTTTTTTCTATGGTGAATTGATGGTATAGGACACAAGGACTAATTATCTTACCAAATTGATCAATGAAAACATTGTTAAAATCAACCCAACTGGTAATGTAGTTTTTAGGAAGGTTTATAAACCATTCATATGCAACATATTTAAAAGTAAAAGGAAATAGTCTAAATGCTACATCTTCATCAGTCACATTCAACAATCTTAAAGGAACTTTGAAACTCTTAATGTGTTCTTCAACAATTATAATACTACTAGGATTGAAAGTTGACAAATAGTTTTTAGGATTATGAGGAAGGTCACATACCACACCTAGCACATTGATTGAAGAACCACCTAGCCAAGCCATACCTCAATAGGGATTGAACACAAGAGTACTCTGAATTGGTGAAGATGGAAAAAAATTGAAATCTTGCACTTACCTTTGTCTCGCTTAGTTCTCCTATGAACTTCTAATGAAAGCATAGGTTCTCTAGTCTTTAAACATGATCTTGTCCTGATTCTGGGTAATTCTAGCTTGTGATCTTTGAATTATATTTGAAATACAATGTGTCAGTCTTATCTTTACATGGAATAATGATCATAATTACACATAAATCAAATTTTACAAATATTTATATAAAGGATGACAAAGGACAATAATATTCAACTAAGTTAGCTTAAAGACGTATCCAAATACATGAGTATGATTGATCTTTACATGTTTAAGCCAAAAAAATTGAAATCAGTAAAGGATCTATCAATCTTTGATCAAAACAGCTATAACTAACCTCAAAACTATTGAATTGACAAAGCTTAATCCATTTTTACCACAATTAAACATATATCTTCAAAGAACATTGATATTTGTCTAAAGGAAACACAAATATGGGTCTAAGACCATAAATATCAATGATATTTACACAATTGGGCAATGATTGACACAATTGTGTAAAGGTTAGACCAATATTTAAACACAATTCATAATAATGAGCAAAGATACTTTAAATCCAAAAATATCTAATTAGGCCCTCTTTCTAGTGCTACCAAAGCTCCTTATGTTGATACCTGAATATGCATCACAAGTACCTAGAGTGTTCAAGAACACTTCTCATTTTATAATTCTCATAATTCAATGCATGAGTTACAAGTTATGATAATCTTATTATCTATTGATGAAATAGAGGTAAAGCAAGTGGTCTATTCATAATATTTATAATGTTTGGTAGTTGGGAACTACCATGGCCAAAAGTTAGTCTATGAAAAATAAGAAGTATGCTATACTAAGAATGGTGAATTATGATCAAGAACTAATCTAAGAATTAATCTACGATGAATATTTACAATGTAAATTAAACTAGAGTGATTTGGTTAAAAAAGGATCAAAAGGAAAGGTAAGGTAGAGAAGAGATGTTATTGATTTTCATTCCAAATATCATGACAAAGTTCAAATATCATCTATGTATGCACTTAACCAATGTATTATATGAAGTAGCATAAGCTCAAATCCTATCATACATCAAGCAAACATCTAAGGATGGTGTGAAATAATGAAAATAAAAACCAAGTTCACTTTAAAGATTTACCCTTGTAAGCAAACAACATCAACCCAAATACAAGAAGAGTAAGCAAACAAAATGAACCTAGGAACTTTCAATTAACCTAGCATTAGCAAAATTTAATAGATCTGGATTCAAATGTACACACCAAGAATTCACAAGAACTATTCAAATCTAGAAATTAGAATAAACAAGTGAGAGAGATGCCACGATAACAAAAGACACAAGCAAATTTTAGACAAACTTTGCATAATTCCTTGCTTATATTAATTTCTCAAAAGATACAATTGTATTTTGGCTCTAATAACTCCTCCCTCTCTTAAAATTGACAATACTCATTTTATAGAATATAAGGAAGTATGTTAGTTAGTCATATCTAATTAAAAAAGTACAAGTGTTAGGACAACTATCCTTTCTATAAATGTTCTAGAACACACTATACTTTTCTTAATGGATTTATCTATAGGCAATGTGTTCTACAAGTTGCACATGCATCTACAAATAGAATATTCCATTTTCAAAATATATAATTATTAGCTATAGGAAGAATATTCTTAAGTCACTTAATCTAACTTTGAGAACCCTCTATTGTAATTTTGTCTCTCCAATAGGACCTTCGTTTTGGAATGTTGTTTTTCAATTAGCTCAAGTTTAGCAATTGGTTTCATGAAGAGCTCCTTCATTTGATTTGTTAAGCTCTTGTGAAATTTATCCACTATGTCTAATGATTCCCTAATGCTGCTAAATTTACTAACTGTTCCTTTTGCAATTAGAATCATATCCATGATCTTATCATTGTTAACAACAATCTTGTCTATGCTTTGGTGCCTTACCCATTTCATAAATTGGGAAGCTCTTTCATTTTATCTCATCATCTATAATTAGACGAACTGGACTAAGTGTATTAGGGTCCTTGATTAAGCTATCCAATACATGTGTTATCCTATCTTCAAGTTTCTTGAGGTTACTAGAGAGGTTATCCAATTACTGTAAATCATTTTAAATTCCTCACTAGTGGACTCTAGATCAAAATATCTTTTTCATAGGTGACCATTCAATTCCCCTAAGCTCAATTATGGTAAATACAAGGCTGAACTAGGGCTTATATATGTGATTAGGGCCTTTTAAAGGTTTTAACAATGCTATAATGGCATTTGTGAGTTCAAATCACAAGTTTCATGCTTTAACTTTGCGTTCAAACTTGACCATTTATACTTCTATCTCCTATGGGTCCATGAAATCCTCATATTTAACATGTTTTTTTATGTGGAATTACCATGGTATTGTCATAACACCTTCATGGCATCTTGCTCATCACTATTCAAAAATATGACCATTGACTTTGAAAATTTAGATTTGATCTCACACCATCCAATCCATTTGTACAAATCAATGTGGTCCATATATCTTTAGATTATTTCAATCCAAATGGATATCTTAAAATTGACATCTGTGCACCTATCATTTGACATCCATATGAATGTCTTTGACATCTGTATGATAGTTAGACTATATTTAAGCTTAGTTTTGATGTTTGTATGCCTATTATTTGACATCCATATGAACATCTCTAACATCTATGTGACTGTCAATATTTGAACACCTCTTCGTGACTCTTTACTGAGCTTACAACTTGTTAATTTTGGGTTCACTCTACTTTGTGCATGTGCCACGTGGTGATCTTTCATTTACTCATGTATTTTTTGAAAAGTTAATGCCCATCTGGCACCATCTGATCAATTTTGCCTAAGTGAATGCATGCCATTTATCTTGGGGACCTACTTGAACTTTAACATTTTGATCATGGTTTGAATTTTCAACTCAGATTATGTGCTATTGGATCTTCCACATCTGATCAAATGTGCACTGTCTGATTATGATTTATGGGGTTGAGAAATATTGGTTCCTTTGCTTAGTTTCCTAATTTGATCTCATGCCATTAAATTAACTTTGCTCAAGTAAATGAGGGTTGTTGATCCCATATACAAACACAATGTTTAAGTTAAGCTCGAGAATATATATAAAGAACTTAGGATAAAAAGCTTAAGCTATGTTATAAACATAATGTTTTTATCCATATTATTAAATATGAATAAAGCTTTAAGCTAAGTTAGGGACATAATAAAAGGGACCTTGCATAATAGAAATCATAACATAAAGTCTTAGACTAAGGTTTTTATTGTATTAATAAATATGATAAACCTTAGGGTAAGGCAATAGGATAAGCTTTATAACAAATGGACCATGTGTTTATTTAGACCAGGCTAGGATAAAGGGAAGAAAGGGGTCATGAGACATAAAAGAGACCAATCATAATATTTCTAGCCTAAGGTTTGGTCATGTTGAAAAACATTACTAAGCCTTAGGATAAAAAATTAAACTAAGTTCATGGCATGATAATTGTTTTTGCACAATTTTAAATAAAAGTTTTGACCAACTTTGAACTAAAATCAAAGGGCCTAAACTAGGGCAATTGGAACAAGGGTTTCAAGAAGCTTAAAAATGAATTTAATTTTATTTTAAATAGACAAAGGCTAGTAAAAGACCAAATTAACATAAAATCATGAAACCTATACATAGTCTATTCAAGGGGGGCTCCATGAAATCTGCAACCTATGAAACATAAATATCCAATGTATTAGCAAATTTAGATAGGATTAAATCAGAATCTTGAACAAATGTGCCAACCAAAATATGTGTGGATGATTTTCAAATAAATAATATGTTCAAACATGCTAGTGACACTCTGATCAAGTAAATTTTTAATTTCAAGGTATAAATTTGCATTATTTGACATAAGGGTCCCCATTTTTAAGAAATGGGGGTATGTTGACCTCAACATGGTGGTGGATGGTGAGGAGAAGGTATCATATATTTGAGAGGGTACTCATATCTAAACCTAAAATTATAACAAATTAATTAATATGAATGTACTTTAATAATATATGTACTATATAAGGTACAAGATGGAGATTTTGTAAATAAGAGTGACCTAATATCATATCTAGGATCCCATTTGAAGAGGCAATATAATGTGTTCCAAAGTGGTTTATTTTTACCATTATTTTTTGATACTTTTTAAATTTTATTATATCATTTTATGCGTAACCCAATGAATGGAGTAATGTCAATGTGCATGCATTATCACTTAATCCATTATCAACTAGAAAACTATGAATGGGTTGGTGATCAATGTAAAATCATATACATAATGTATGAAAATTAAAATCATCTTCTAATCTTTCACTATAATTAAATGTAATCATAATATATATTTGAGTGGTTTCAATAATTATACTAATAATTCCATTTAATGCACAATCATATGAATCAAGTGGTGGATATGTATTGTAAGTATAATTCACTACTAAATTGTCCTTGTTTATATCATGATTTGGAAATGGATCATTGAAAATCTTTAACTTAACATTTGCATTTTGTTGAGGCTTAGTTTTGTCTATAGGATTTCCTAGCTCAATAAATTTATTATGAGTAATATCTAGAATAAAGTGCTTGGGTTTGAAGCACCTGTTAGTAGAATGAACTTTATGATAATCACATTATGCATTTTTATTGAAATATTTATCTTGAGCATTAACCATATCAACATCAAATGGTGTAGGTAGAGTAATAAGATTGCACTCAAGTAAAAGTTTTAGCAATTTATGAGGTGGTTGTGGTAATTTAGAGAATTTCATCCTTTGTTTATCTAATAAAATAATCTTGTTAGTAGGTTAATAAATAAAATTAACTTTAAAATTTACATTTTATTGAGCATCTATTGACTTATCTTTATAAGATGGTTTGATTTGAAACTTTTTTGTAGAAGTTGAAGTAGATGTGAGTACATCTTCAACATGTTGAAAGAAAGAATCTTGACTTCTCTTATTGTACAACAAATTTCCTTAAATGATATGAATTTATTGAAAATAATGGACTCATACAAAGGTAAAAATTTGTTTTTTGAAAATGTCTTGTAATGCATTATCTACCAATGTATTAGTAATTTTGGCAAGTACAGTCTACTAGGATGAGCTTATACCAAGATTTAACTCATGTAAATATTTAATAGATCTGAACACATAGAGAGTTATATTTTAATTACTTAATATGAATATTATATTTACTATTACATATCTCATCCAAGACATATAATTATATATGAAATGTCTTCCTATATTTATGGATATCTTATCTCCTCAAATAACTCATATCCCAAAGATTACTCAACCCCCTAACTACTTATAAAATCTTATACGATAAGTGAGTTATATAGCCAACTCACCAAATAATAAACTATTCATAATATATTATTTGTTATATATATATATATATATATATATATATATATATATATATATATATATATATGACAAACCAATTAAGTATTTTACCATATTAACCATACGGTAATTTAAAAATAATAAACTAATAGTATTTATCACATGATAAATCACTAATAATAATATGAACACTAGTTTTCCTAATATTCCCCCCTTAGTGTTTACATGGTAATAAGGAAATTTCACATTTATTATATGGTTTTCTTTCCTCTACTTTCTCATGATCTTGGCATAAAAATCTAAATAAAGATAGAACAATGAACACATCAACTTCTTATCAACCATGCACTGTTGGGTACACATATGACTAAACTAGTGTGGGAACATGTATAGAAACTATCTAATTATCAAAAATTCACTATAGGGGACACATCTAACCTACTTAGTGTGGGAAATCAAGTATTAACCATCTACATAACCTTTAATAATTTTATAAATGTTTACCATAAACCTAGGTATGAATAGGAATGCATCTGACTATTCAACCTCTATAAGTATCATGATGTTGATTTTATTTTGTGCTTTAATTTTTATACTATATATTTACATCATGGGACTGTATTAGGAATAGTCACATGTATAATTGAACAACAATGAACCTCTATTATTATTACAAAATACATTGAAAAAATAAATGCAACTACCATACCACACAACTAAAAAAATACATCCCACTAAAGCAGAAGTGGGCCCATTGTTAGTGGCTAACAATAGGCTTGAAGGGCCTCCTTCCTCCATTTCCTCTGACCTCCTTCATCTCACTACTTACTCAGTCGATTTGGATTTGAGGCTAAAAGGTTTCTACATTGAGTTTATTGATATAACATCCTTCATCAATGTGAAACAACTTGGATGTTAGTTTCCACAAAAAATGCATCCATTACAATAAATATTTTTTATTTTTATAAATTTGACACACCGAATTAACACAAAAGAGACTCTAACTCTTGAATTTGATGAGAATGAACTAAATAAACTATGACTATTTGAACCTAATATTAACATCAAACAAATGACTATTGATGCAAATATATTTGACTCTTTTGACATATTAAGATGACATCTTGGAATTGTATTAATAATAAAACTAACATTTGAAATAAACATTTAAATAATAAAATATTATATATATTCTAATATTTAAAAAACTAAAACTCTAAATATGAAACTATAAACTACTTGACTTGAAATTTATTTGATCATATCTTTTATGATATACACAATTTATTGACATGGATAAAATAAAGACACCCCTACAACTAAATTAATGAAAAACTATGAAATTATATTATTAAAAACTTTATACACTAATATATTACTATTTTGAATACAAAAAGACCAAAAACAAAATATGCAAACCTATTTACCAAAAACCCTGGCATAGGAATGGATTTAACTAGATACACAAAGTGATATGGTAGGTAAATCCATAATAGACTTTTGTTGGTGTCCAAAATATGGAGAGGGAGAACCAAATAAAGATATGACTAGAATGTCATGTGGATGTAATCATAGATGTTGTAAATGAGAACCTGAATCTAAGTCTAATATTGAATTGACTAGGAAAAAATTAAGTGGAAAAATGTTTCCCATGACTCCATAAAGAAGGGAAGAATTGAATACCAAAAAATTATAAATATAATGAGATATTTAAAATGATGTAAGTTTATTTCGATCATATAAATAATTGACCTTTTAAAATATGCTTTGCATTCTAGCTTATCAACTTTAATGATGTGTCTGAGCAGAATAAACATAAGCCAAATGCTATGGGAGAGGGTGGCACCGAGTGTTGAGCTTGATGTTGAATAAATTTACAACAAAATTTGATGTAAAACCAAATTTAGGAAAAGATAAGTCTATGAAACACCAAGACATAATGACCACTGACAAAAATTCAATGCACTAGTACACATAAAACTAAAACTATACATAAATTAAATATGAGAACTACATCAGATGGGGCAATGAAAAACACCACTACTACCACTACAAAAAAATAAATATTACATTATATTGGTAAATAATCTAATCTGATCCAGTGTTAGATTTTGAATTAGTTTATATGAATATTTATCTCATGCAAATATCTAATAGAGTTGAACATAGAGAGAGTTATATTTTAATCACACAATATGAATATTATATTTACTATTGCATAGTTCACACGAGACATACAATTATATAGGGAATGTATTCATATGTTTATTGATATATTATCTCCTCAAATAACTCATATCCCAAATATTAATCAACCCCTTAACTACCTAGAAACTCTCATAGGCTACATGAGTTATATAACCAAATCACCAAATAATAAACTATTCATAATATATTATTTATTATAACAATATATATACAACTAACCAATAATAAGTATATAAACATAATAACCATATGGTAATTTAAAAATTATAACCTAATAGTATTTACCACATGATAAATCACTAATAATAATTTGAACACTAATTTTCCTAACACGGTCTTGTAATAAAGTACATGATCATGGTAGGATCATTAGTTCCTTTTTAAAGCTTAAAAATTTTATAATAATAAATTTTTTAGTCAATGTTGATAATAAAATGATTTAGAAATTTATCTTATAGTGGATTACATTATTTTGTTGTTCGAATAAGTAAATCATAAAAACTAACACAAGGAATATTGTTTTAAACTTCTTGGAAACTACTTAGTCAGTAATTTTTCATTTAAAGCATAGTCCAAACATTCTAGATGAAAAGATGTGAGATTTTGTTCTAGGTATCCTTTACCATCATATTTTGTAATTTTAGGATCAAAAATATTTTAGATAAAGGCTATGACGTATTAATAAGTGGTATCATAGCTTTGGTTTAGAAGCTGATATGTTGGTACCAGGAGCCATGCTCATAGATCCTAACAATGATGCAATATTAGGTGATAATGGATTATGAAGGAAATATTTTGAATCCAATGATTAAATGAATTTTGTTATACCTTAGTATAACTATATCACCTTATCATGCAAAATAGAAATAGTTTGCACAAGGGATTGTGTAGTAGGAAAGGTAGGTGATATATGATGTCTAGCCATAAAAGGTCCTGTATGGGTCACTTAGTTAGGCATATGCATAGATATATATTTTATACCTTGTGTTTCCCATAGGTATAAATGTGTATACATAATAATAGTATCAAAAATATGAGTAAAAACACATGTGGTAGGGTTTAGAATGTGAAAGAGTTGTTCTTATTATATAGTAAGATTAAATATTTTTTATTTTTTTGCACTTATAGAAGCTAAAAGGACTTCAATTATTTTGTATATATATTGTAGTATTTTAAAAAGTACTTAAAATTTGGATAAATGTTACACTTGTGCATAATATAATCCATTTAGCTCATTACGATGGATCCTATTTTAGCTATCATAGGTATCTTGTGTATTATGTTCATCTTGATTAACTTGGTCATTATTATTATATTTTTGGAAATATTCATGAATAATTATCTTCATCAAAATAAATGGAACTAATGTTTACATTAGAATAATCCATTTTAACATTGATCAAAAGGATTTTATTATACTCAATAGGGACCCTACTTAACCTATCACTTATCCTTAAAGGAATATGAAAAACATGTTTTTTTTTCAATGACATAAAAAAATAACATGGAAAAAATGTGAAAATAATAATAAAAAATGAAATGTTATAAATAAAAGAGATTTTTTTCTATATGAAGATTAGTAAATTCTTATGAAATTCAAGGTCAAAAGAAGATGCTTTTAGTGTCAGATATTAGATCCAAGATTAAAATAAACTGATTTCAATGTCATCTATTAAATACAGAATTGAAATAAACTTATTTTAGTGTCAAATTTATATCCAAGGTCGAAATAAGATTCTTTTAATGTTGGATGCTCAAGAATTTATCCAAAACCTAGGTTAAATTTTTGAATTAACGTTGAAATGAAGAGTGGGTTTACCAATATATTTTACATAATTTGAATAAATATGTGAATCAACCTTAATTTTGATAAATTAAATAGAATATTAAAAAATATTTTAAATCAACTTTATACAAGCAAAATAGAACAAAAATATTGAATTCCACAAAATACAATCGAAAAAAGAAGGCCAACTCTAAATAAAAATGAAAATTTAGCTATTTTATCTCATATCTAACTATGTGAAGTTGATAAAATCCTAAAACTAACAAACATGAACTAAATATTCAAGTACCTAGAAGTTGGAATTGAAATGAGTGAATGATAGTATTATCCAACTTAAGACATGATCGATTACCACTATTATCCTAAAATGGTCGATCTTGTTTTTTATAAAAAATATGAAGTTAGGTCATGATCATTTAGGACCACTTAAATTAGGTTTGTATATGGAGACTTGATCTTTCAATGTATGCAAAAAAATTAGAAATGACTTCTACAAAGTTGAAACCCCAATAGGGATTTTAGTGATTGAATTCCTATAAATAGAAAATGGGAGAAGTGTAATGGGATATGCTAACCCCATTCACCTCATGAAGACTTAACATTACGTTCATATCTAATCCTTTGAAGAGATAATTCAATCCCATATATTTCTCCTACTTAGAGTGCTTTATGAAATTATGATCCTTTGACTATATGAATGCATCTAAAAATGACTTGAATACTTGATCATGTTTTGTTTTGGCTTAAGTAAAACATGCTTTAGACATAATTGAGAACTATTTCAAGTGATTAAAATCATAATTACGAAGAATAGGGAAGATTTTTATGAATGTACAATAGTGTAAGTATGCATTTGTATTAAAATTTCCAAGTGGTAGAATATGTGACTTAAGTGTGCCTTTATAACAATCAAAAAGGGTAAATCCTCATGATTTATACCCTAAAAGTATGGACAAAACTATAAGAGAGGAAAAATTTGGAAAAAATGACCATTAACAAGGTTAAGGATATAAATGTCCCATAGGGGAGAATAACATATACCACTATATACCCCTACTAGATATTTTTATACTTAGGGGAACATGTGACTTTTGGCACTTGATCTATCCATACAGATGCTAAGGTGTGTTTTAACAATTAAATTTTTTAATAAGAAATTGATAATAATTTAGAAAATAAATATGTCTAAAAAAATTCTTTGGATAGGTGAGGTGGTGAAATAGGCCATAATTAAGTGATGAAGTCAATTAAAGTGGAATAGATAAAAAATTGACATAATCAAATATTCATGACCAAATTAGAGTGACTATGACAAATAATTACTAGACCCATAAAAATGTAAATAGCCACAAGGGATCTTTGATAAAAGGGATATTAGAATTGATTTGGTTTGCCTTAAATAAAAATCAAAACCTCATTTTAAAGGAATGTTTTCATGCATCCATTGGCATATACAATGCCACCATCAATAGGAATAAATATGTAGGAAAATAAGACATTGTTTCTCTCCTTTGTCTCCAGTGTAGCCTACTTTTGAAATCAGCATATGGACTTATTTTATTTAGTTTCCTCAGATCGTGTTTGATCCTTTTCAATAGAGGCTAAGATGACTTAAATGTATACATATATTTTGTTTAAAATTCACTCTTTTTTTCTAGCTTCCTATTAATTATGAGAATATTATCCTAGACTATATAATATGAGCTTGATTTTATTATTTAACAAATATATTTGTTGTTTGTTTTCTAAATAATCACAAGAGCATTATGCCCTAAGGGGATCCTTTCTGAAGCCACTAAATTATAGATTTTTATGGAAGTCCTTGCATGAGTTTATTTTCTATTTTTTTAGGTATTTTATATGGCCCAAGGTTGGGGGAGAGATATAAAGGTATGATTACCATAGCACTTAGATATATTATTTAGATATTTGAAATGATGAGATATGCTACATTGCCTCCTTCTCAGTTCCTTTATTTTTTAACATAAATTTAATTCACATTACTTCATTAATACATCAAATTGCTCTAGAAATAAAGGCATAATCCTTAGTTGTGTGAAACATTTATACTATAGGCATATGGTTATGATTATTTTAAGATATTTGATGTTTTCATAGTCTATTAGATTGATCAGAATGAGTTTTTATAAAAAACTATGTGCATTTTTTTTATGATCGACACATTTTAAATCACCACCCATGATTCATCATCAATAATAAACATATGTAAATAACCAAAAACCTACCTATAACTAATTTCCATAATGAATAGAGATGTATGAATGGTGATCAATGTAATTAATGCTTTGAACATTATATGTTTTTTGGAGAATGTAATTTTGGGGGAGAGACACTTGATGTTTGACTCTCAAAAACATTAATTACATTGCTCACCATTCATATATCTCTTTACATTATGGAAACTACTTATAGGAAGATTTGTTGTTCTTTAAATATGTTTATTTATGATTATTTTATCAGATTGTATTTATTTCTCTTAATATTTTATTACATTCTACTTCATTAAATTAGCTTATCCCAAGGCAAGGATTTATATTTTTTGGTCTTCTATAGGGAGATATTTCCAGAGAATCTTGGAAATTTAATTTATAATGGACCCTCATAGAATTCATCTTATAAAATCCATAATATTTTACTACCCTAAAATTATAAAAGATATTCTATCTATAAATTTACCCTTTTTAAAAATCCACATAATCAATATTATACCTGTTTATCACTATAGGCTTGTCTTATAGATCCAAGCCTGCATGAACAAAAATTTAGATTTGGGACAAAGTAAAAGTTTGAATAATATAAATTATATGTTTTCAAAGATTCATAAGGTTCTCTATTTGGTGGTGTTTTTCACTCTATATTGATGAGCCTTTAAATTTTCACTACCACATTACCAATCGATCGTAGATCTAGGTAGGATTTAGTTTTAGTGCATATTTATTACTGATTTTCATTAGTGATTCACCCTCTGGGTAGTAGGGTGTAACCCTATTTTAATGTCTGACACCACTATATTTGTATCTTTAGATTTAAATAAAGTCATTGCAAGAAATAATGATCATGTCACCGAAAAAAGTGACAAAGTTTGTTTCAAATGTTTTTCATGAGGTACTAGTGTTAACCTATACACTCCCCTTAATGTGTTATTCTTGATATGCCTAAATTTGATAAGCTTGTAATTTTTTTGATAATTATAATTTTATTTCTTATTTTGTGGGAAAAGTCCCCCTTGAGATCCTCTTGAAATGATAGGTTCATAACTATTAACAAGGCAATGGTGTGAAACTAAAATGAATCTAGAACCTTACCAGGGGTTTATTCTTGTTTTGATTTGCTAACCCATATCACTGTAAATACATTATTAGCCATGGAACTTGGCTCATAGATAACATGCCAGTTGTGTTTTCTCATTGGACTTAAGACTCTAAAGTTTTAGAGTAAATGAAATTGAAAATTCTAGATTGGGAGGAATTTCTTGGCTTACCTCTTCCCCTTTGGGGTTTTATTAACTAGTTCATAAAACCCATATGACATTACATATCCATGAACGTGATTTTTTTTGTGATCCATCCCTAAAAAGGGTTTTTGTGGAAGTGGATATAGCCCAAGATCTCAAAGATTCTATTGACATTTAAGTTTGAAATAATCAATTTACTCAACAAGTGATCTATATCAACTTATTAAATACCTATTTTCAGTGCCAATCCTTAGATCACATGATCTATGAGTGTCCCTTAATGGTTCATGTGCCTCGTACTCCTAAGGAAAAGGGTGTAATTAAAGTCAAAACCTAGAATGGTAATGATGATGGATGAACCATTATCAAAAATAAAAAGAATATTTAGACAAGAGGTAGTGTTAATCCTTAGCTTCTGCTTATCATCCAATCACGAATCCTAGTGCCTCAATCCCAATTATAAAATATATTATGCCTAACAAAGATTCACCTACACTTATGCACACACCATAAGTATTGGCTTATTTTGTTGACATTCCACCTTCATATCTATAATCTCAACTATCATAAGCCCTTCCTAGGGTGACTTCATTAGAATAAGAACAAAATCTCATTATTATAGACCATAAAGTGGTCATATAGTACTCTAAGAGTCCCTTTCCTTCTCATGAGGAGGAATATATGGCACATAAGTGACAAAATTTTCATGTGGGTAATTTTATAAAGGAAAAATCTTCTTTTAATCAGCTTGTTGCTCTTGAAAATATCACAAAGAAAATTGATATTAACTTCAATGTTTTCCAATTTTAGTTTATTCATGGAATTTTTGGGGCCTTCATGATCCACCACGTAAGTTTTTAGTTAGGAATAGTTATTAGTTTTTTAGTAATATGAAAATTATTTATTTGTAAGAATTTAAGATCTCTAGCTTCTTCCTAAAAAGTGCTACATGAATAATTTATCTTGGGGTCATTTATAAAAATACCATGCATGATTATATTTATGGTGGGGATGTCACTATTTTAGATCCAAATATTTCTCAACACATTATTTTCTAGGGGTCTAATCCCACTCATCATGTTGTTTGGACTCTATTTGACTTTTATCACATCATTAGGATGGTAAAATTGCATTTTTATAATTATGCTATGGAGTGGGCTTTACATTATAAATGGTTGGTGGAATATTTTATATTTTCTCATTAGATCCTTCATGGGGATTTTAACATGGTAAAATCTCTTGAGGACAAAGAAGGTCATATTCCTATGTGTTAGTGTGCTAGTAAATGAGAAGCATGGTTTTATATGCACAAAAAACTTGGAGTGTTTTATCCAAACCACTATTGGAGGGAAGATTAAATCTATCCTTAGTTTAATTGGTCCAATTTTTGATAAGGTGAGGATAAAGTTCTTGAATATATGGGCCAACCTCTACTAGCTAAACAAGATCTCTTATTTTTATCCTATTCATGATAGGACAATTTTTGTGCTCTATAACACCTTAATATTAGATCATCATCCTACCTACTTCAATATTGAGTGGTATGCCCCTTAAGTGAGGAATAATAAAATACAATTATATGTCAATACTACTCTCCTTAAGCATGAGAGAACTGTTGGGCACATAGTTAGAATTTAGAATTTAGTTCCTAGGCCTAAGGGAGATTATGGCTAAATATAGTGGTAGATGGATGCCCTTGATTGAACCACCACATTTATTCATTCTTATGGTAAGAAATCCTCTTTTTTTGTTGTTATCTCATAATGATACAAAATTTGAATACCTTTGAGTATCAGGTGAGATTGAAGCCTCTCTTTTTAATGTTAATTTACAAACCCAAATGACTCATTAGAATCACAAGTTACAAGTTAAGGAGACAGACAAGGCTAGAGGGGATAAACTTCTAGCTTGAATGCATTAGCTGAAAATTGGAGACAATATCACCAAGTAATTTTTATATTCTATGTTTTATAAGGGTTATTGTTAGAATCAAAGCTATCAAGGAGGGATCTATTTAATTCACCAAACTCCTTGACATTATACAAGAATTTGTTCATCATTATCATGGGCTATTTTAATCCTAGCCTAATTATCTTAAGCATGAATTTTTTCTTACCTATTTCCTTCAATATATCCCTTGTAAATATTTTGATGCTCAATGGATTACTTGTGATATGCCTCTAATCCTCAATGATCTTAAAGAAGTAGCTATTTAGATGGTTATCGATAAAGCTCTCAACATTGATTATTTCCCTTATGAGTTATACTATACCTTATGTGATACTATGTTAGAGTTGGTTCTCATGTTTACTAGGTTATATATATAGTTTTTCTATTTTTTCTAGTTTGTCCTTTTGTGGATTTATCCCACATTGGTTAGTTTGACTTCCTTCTTTTTTATCCTTGCCTATATATGCAAGGCTTCTACTTTATAACATATAGAAGTTATTTTATGTATATTATATGATATTAAATTTGTATTTACATTTCATCCTTACAAATATTAAAAATATTCTTGTGATGTTTCTGCTGTTAATGATTTAGATCTTGGGCTTAGAACTATCTTGTTTACGTTCCTTTCATGGTATCATAGCTATATGTGTTGCAACTATCCATTTACGAGTTTGTTGCTATGATGGTTTATCTATTTATAAAAAATTATTATTGGTGGGGAGAATTTATTTTGTATAGATATAATATTTATTTTTTTATCTATTGGCTAGGCCATATAGATCCTAGGTTGTACCATTAGGTACTAATTTTTCTAGACTGATGTTTAAGTTTGTTTTGGAAGCTTTTTAGGCAATTTGTGCATGTGTTTTGATGGTTTTAGGACTTTAATGCATCCAAATACAAATATAAAAGCATAGGGGAATATAAATATGAGTTTTATGTCATATTAAATTTCTTATAATCTCCAAATATCAGGTCGTATATCCCTTCTACTCAAAAACTTGCTTGTTAGTATATACTAACCACCTATTCAATTTTATCTCACCATAGGTGGTAAGGATATTATTTTTTAGATATGATACATATTAATATTATATATCAGTCCCATATTTCATAACATACCAGTTGGGAGAATTTTGGAGTAGGTCATACAACTCTTTTGGCAGTTTGAACATTACTATAGCAGTGTATCTTCATCATCTAGATATATGGTCATTTTTCTTTTGGTTTGAGGTTGTACACTCTATAATTTGATATTTTAATCTTGGAGAGGATATTATTTTAGGTATAATTTAAGCCTATAATATTAATTAACATTATTAATTATTCTATAGCACCTTTTAATATGTCACAACAAGGCCCATTCAACCAGTTTTTCTGGATCTTGCAAAGAGTCTTCCTGAAGCTGGATTTCACCCATTTTTGCCAATTTATGTATGGTTTATTATAAATAAATTATTTGATTTTTTTTTTTTGAATATTTTTACAACATTCATGAATTTTTAAATCATTTTTTGGTCCTTAGTTCATTTAATTTTGTACAATTTTTACTTATTTGTCCCATTTTTATGATGAAAAACTTGTAAAAACTATAACTTTTAAAACCGTGACTTAAAATTAAGTTATATTTTTTTCAAAAGTGTATGTTTTTTTATTCTCAATACATTGGGGTCATTTATATTTCAAAATTAATTCAATTATAAAGTGCCAAATTTAGGGGGGGGGGTTACACTTTTTGTGGGCTTTATTTTTTCCTTGTTGAAGGAATTGTTATTTTGGGGGAGAATCAATATTTATTCTTCCCAACTTCTTATTTGTATTTTAAAAATGGATCCCATAAAAAATTATAAATACATTATTTATAAACTCAAATTTTAGATACACTTGTAATATAAATGCTTGTGGATAATGGTGCTTGGTGACATTACCCAGTTTACAAATGAGGAAGATATTGCTTGGATTGCATCCATACAAAATGAGGCTCTTTGTTTGATTCAAATCCATGTTTAAGATAGTTTAGAGTGATATTTCACATGTTTCACATCACCAAAGGAATCTTGGGATTCTATTGTATCCTTATTTTATAAGGATACTAAGTCTTCTAGGTCTTTTGCACCCTCTTTTACTTCACCTCTTTTTGTTCCACTTCCCTCTCCTCCTATTCGTGAGGATTTATATTTTGATGATGACACTGATGCTATTTAATATTTGAGTCTTGATAGTTACATGGGTGAGGCACTATTGACACTTCTTTTTTCTCCTCTTAGTGATGATTTACTCTTTATTAGTGACATGAATCAAGATTCTTCTTTATTTTATGAGGACATACTTCTTGATAGTCTAGTTGTTAGTGAGGATGTGTATTTTGATGATGGTTTTCTTGAGGAACCTATTAATCCTCATATAGTTTTTACCCATCATATTCATTTCATTGATCAAGAGGACATAATTCTAGAGAATGTGGCACCTTCACCATCACTTTTGGAAACCATAGACATGACACCATCATAACTTCCTAAGGATGACTTTTATTGTGCCACTATTGTTGTTCGTTCATCACCTACTCTTCTTGTTTGTGAGGATATGTGTTTAGTTGGTGATTTACATGAGTAACCTATTATTGTTTCATATTTTTATCTAAATATTGTTGATACTCTTGCTATTGCTTATTACTTGTCCCACTTTCAATCCACCTACTTATATGATTTTTTATTTTGAGAAACATACAATTAGATTTAGATATTGCATACTTCACTCTATGGTCTACACTCATGGAGGTATTGGTAGACTCTTATATGGTATTGTATCTCCTATTAACATTGATATTTTTATAGGTGATGTGTCTTTGGGACATCTTGTTTACAAGATTTAGAAGGAAGGTACATTTATGGGAAGAACATTTTGTTTTTGGTACTATCTCATTATCTATGTAGATGGTTCCTTACTTCCTTTCCATCCATGCAAGATATATAGTACTAATCTTTGTGTGGGGTGAAGTGACTTATCCTTAGGGGTGATTCCATATGAAGTCTTTCCTTCCTTCCTTCCTTGATTCTTTTCCTTATTTTCCTTATTTTACATCATTTTGAGGGGAGGAGGAGTTTTGTTCCTATAGGTTTTCCTCCTTTCTCCATTTCATGGATATATTATACATGAGTACCTTATTAGGCCTTATTGTTAGGACTCATACTATGGATATGACACTTTATTTTTTGGATATTTTTAGCACCTAGATTCACTTGAGGGGTGGGTGGGTGTTAGAGTTGGTTCTCATGTTTGCTAGGTTCTATAGATAGTTTTTGTCTTTTTCCTAGTTTGTCCTTTGGTTGATTTATCCTGGTTAGTTTGAGTTACTTGTTGTTTGTCCTTGCCTATATAGCACGGATTCTCCTTTATAAAATATAAAAGTTATATTATGGATATTATATGATATTTCCTTTGTATTTTCATATAATTTTTGAAACTCTTTTAACTCTTCTTGTGATGTTTTTGTTGTTAATGTTTAAGATCTTGGGATTGAAATGATCTTGTTGACATTCCTTTCATTCTATGGGTCTACATATTCACAAATTTTATTCTAAAACATTGTTGAATAAATCTCTATGACATATTATAAACCAAGGTAACATCAAGTTTATCCTCAAGTTTGGTGACTTTGAGGTAATTACTAAGTAGAGACATATTAATCTTCTCAATGTATCTTATAAGATAATTACTAAGGCACTAGATTTTAGACTTAATAATCTTCTTCCTTTATTTTTTAAAAGTGAGAAAACATAATTTATCCAACATAGATACATCTTGGATAATGTTATTGCTATCTGGTAAGGCATGGAATGTTCTCATGTTTCTAGTCAAAAGGCCTTGCTCATTAAGATTGATTTTGAGATGGCTTATGATTGCATTGAGTGGCCTTTTATTCTATCCATGATCCAATATCTTAGTTTTGGCCCTAGGTTTGTACAAGTGGTTAATATGATTTTTCAAGATGTTGGAGCATGTATTAATATCAATGGATCCTAGTGTTATCAATTTAAACTTTATAGATATATTAGGCAAGGGTGTCTTTTAGCCCCTTCACTTTATGTGTTAGCAGTTGAATGGTTTAGCTATATTATAGATAATTATACCTCTAGAAGCTTGGTGAAAAACATATCTCTTTATCATTCTAACCACCATTTGTAATATGGTCACTTTGTTGATGAATATTTCCTCACTCTCTAGGAAGGGGAGGATTTGGTTAAGAATGCTATGGATTGTCTTCATATTTTTATTTTGGTCTTTAGATATTCCATTCAATGGATAAAAATGTAGTTTTATCCAGTATCATTCTCCCAATCCCCCTTGGTTTGAGGGATATCAATGGTAGTGGTTTAGTATAGGGGTTTAGTTTAAGTTCCTCAGAATTCCATTTGATTTTTAGTCTTTTTGCTGAGCTCTACTCCTATGGGGTTCAAAGGGTTGATAATTTTTTTTTTTGGATCACTAAACCTTTGTCATTGGTAGGTAAGTTTTAGATTTGATCCAAGGTTTTGGTAGCTATGCATGTTTACTATTATTATTATTGGGATCCTTACAATGATACCTATGGTAGGCTATAAAATATCCTACGAGACTTCTTCTGGTCTAATTCTGAAGGTAAAAAATGATTTCATAGATTTTCTTGGGATATTTTTTGCCAACCTAAAGTTACAGGTGGTCTGGGTCTCCTGGATATTAAGATTCAAGGTCTATCTCTCAAAATTAAATGGGTAATACATGGAATGGAATGTAATGAAACATGGAAGATATTTCTTCATAACTACATCTCTCAGGGGGTTCTTTAAGGAATGATTGGCAAGGCCTTGGGATTCATACTCTTCTCATTACCCCCATCCCTATTGAAACCAATGGTACTTTTTTCATTCAGTAAAGAAAATTTGGGATAAATTCAAACCACATCTCATATGGATAGGGGAGGGATTAAATAATGGTATTTCTATTAATTATCATTACCTTTGGTGGTCTCCCTACTTGAATTTTCATAATGTTACCTTTCCTTTGGTCCCTAGGATCAAAGGTTTAAATTTTTTCAAGAAAGGTGTGAAAACCTTTGGGATATTTTATATAAAATGAGCTGATATTGGATTCATTAGAAATAGATTTAGAATCAATTTAATCTAAATAATACAAAATCTAAGTCTATTGTTGAAATTAAAAGCTCCATACCTGATGAGTATCTTCACAAGATTGGAGTCAATTACATTACTCCCTAGTGGAAAGATTGACATTATCCTATGACCACTCCATTTACTTGTTATTATCCTTTTTTGGGGTATAATATGTTGGCCCCCAAACATATTCAAGATGACACTCTTAATCACTAATGGAACCTTCAGTCTAGTCATGTGGTCTAGTCCAAAATATTTCACACCATATGTGATGCTCCCATTAAGGATAAGAAGGCTCACTTTATTTGGTGTATACTATATCAAGCTTTACTAGTGGGTGATCGAATTAAGAACATGGGGGTTGTAATTCCCATTTTCCCAACATGTCCTCTACTTGATACTATTAATCATATCTTTTGGTTTTGCTCCCACTCTCAGTCTATAGGGCAATGGATTCATACCCTCTTTCAACCATTTAGGATTGAGTTATTTATGTGGAAGATAACTCTCTTT
>JARHVA010002526.1:100000-242500 GCA_037957365.1 Torreya grandis | reverse complement strand
TGCATCTAAATTAATAGATCCTTTATTTTTTATTTTTCCATAGAATCTATATATATAGAGGGGTCGAGGGGCCCCTATCTCTATCTCTATATGGGATGGGGCCCTCGGCCATATAAGAATTATTTCACAAGAAATATTTTCCTTTCATTTAGAATGAACTTATACATCAAAATAGTTCTCAATTCAATTTACCTTGTATAAAGTTTCACAAATAGTTATTGAATATAATTTCAAATCATAGGGGTGTAACCCACTTTACAGTGTCATATGAGTTTGAAAACCTATAAATATATCAACAATTTATTTTTAATAATATTATTTTCATATAAAAATAAATATTTTAAGTAAATACTATGGTAACCCATCCTCATGAAAGGTATGATCCTATTATACATTTTCTCAGATCAAGCAGTGCCAATTTTTCAAAACAAAAGTAATTCTTTCAAGGTAAACATTTTATCTTAAAACACATCTACTATGTAAATATTTTCTTATATTTTAATAACAAAGCTTAAGTTCTTATTTTCACAAACATATTCTTTATGACATAATAACATATTCTCTATGGTAGAGCAACTCAACAAGAAAAATATCACCTCCCAAAAATTATAATGTCATAAGACATATAATGACCTCATAAACCCATAATCCCTAAAGATGAATCAACCAATTAGCACACACACACAACAATAAGATTTAAACTAATGTTTCTAGATATAATGAAAAATTAGATGGTAGATAAAATTATGACATGAAACATCTTTAGTACAGTTCCCATTTACATTGAGAAAGGATTAAGTGAAACATAGATTTCAACTTATAGTTGGAAATGTTAGAATCATCTATGTATGAGATGTCCAAGATTGATTACTGGAAGATCAAACATTAAAACTTTATTGACATAAGAAATCATAATGAGAGTAAGAAACTACAATAACATGTATTAGTGAATAAGGTTTTATATACAAATCTTACAAAAAATCCTGTTGGCACACACCCAAGATCAATGGCTTAATAGGCTCTATGGCACACCAATAAAATGGCCTACAAGTTAAACAACCTACTAAATCTACACTAGAAAAAACTGATATACCATAATAATCCACATAATCCACTAATGAATGCCTTGGAGGAGATTTCCTTATATAGGTAGAGAATAGGCATTGAACCACATCTATTTGGCAATGAGAACACAACTCAGCTGCTAAGTGAATAGTAAACCCATGTGCAACATGTCAAGCCCCACATGTCAACATTGGTTGCCATATGAATAGTGAAACCATGTTGTCTACAAATAAGTATGTGCATGTGAAATTAATGACCTCATTATTAACCTAAGTGACTTAATTATTCTATTTAATAAATCTTAATATATGTGTGTAGAAAAACCATATAATGGATAAAAAACCTACACTAACACTCCCCTCAAGTGTAGATTAGGTGGGTATAATATTTGGGTCCTCGTAATAAGGCCTTGTTAGGTATCTAAGTACATATAAATCCCCCATCAGAATATATAAATGTCTCCCCTGATAAGTATTAGTTGTAACCATGTTATAATCATCTATGTATGAGATGTCCAAGATTGAATACTAGATGATTGAACACACAACTTTGTTGTAATGAATGAAAGCACACAAGATTAGAGTAGAGATATATTATATTTAGTGAATGGAGGTGTATAAAGCATGGGGTTAACATATATCAAAAATATATCACTCATAAATGTCACAACACACTAAGCTAATTTAGTATGCTATCATAATGAATCTATCACCAGAATGTTTACTACACAAATGGTACAAGGGCCAAGTATCTCCACAATCCTTATTACAATATACAATACTCCACATAATCCAACAAATGCATTAGAGTAGAGTTACTTATATATTTAGAGAAGATGTATTGAGCCACATCCATTTGGTAATGAGAACACAACTTAGTTTCCAAGTGAATAGTAAACCCATGTGTAACATGTCAAGCGCCACATGTCAACATTGGTTTCCAAATGAATAGTGCAACCATGTTGACTAAAAATAAGCATGTGCATGTGAAAATAATGACCTAATTAATAAACCTAAGTGAATTAATTATTTCAACTAAGTAAGCTTAATATATATGTGTAGGAAAACCATATAATGGATAAAAAACCTACACCAACACCCCCTCTTAAGCATAGCTTAGGTGGGTAGAAGATTTGGGTCTATAAAATAACACCTTGTTAGGTACTTAAGTACATTTAAATCCACTTAAAAATATATACATGTTTATCCCCCATAAGTATCTTTTATAACCTCCATAAGTATCAAAAATAACCCCCACAAATTTTCAAGTATAATGCATGATCAAATATTGGATATCAGACTCAGTTGAAAATGCATCCATGAGTAATATATACAAATAAGATTATTTAGATTATGAGGGGAACTGATCCAGGTGGATCCATGTACCATTCCATTTTTAAAAAGAATTCAAATTCTATTCAAATCATTTGCACATTGTAGTATTCGTTGAGAGCTTTCCAGCACTTTTAGCGGTTGAGAAAATGGAGTCTCGATGCTCAAGATATGGCTAGTTAAAGAAATCTTGTGACAAGGGGTGTCAAAAGTGACGTGGCACTATTGAAAACATGCCAAGTGGACCAATAGCCACTTGATATGTGGAAAAATATTTTGGTGCAAAAAAAGTGTTGGTTTTTTGTTTTTATTCACATGTTATTTAAATTTTTCAAACTTTGAAACAAGGTGCCAAAGAAACTGCCACATCACCCATGCCACCAAACATGCTTTGACCAAGCTTAAGTACAGCCAAGATGGCACCTAGGCCTTAGGCATTTGAAATGGGTCAAACTTGTCTATTTAAAGCATAAAAAATGACTTTTCCAACAAATGTGGGACAAAACCAAGTCTAAAGGTGCCAAAAAAGGAGGGAAACATTCAAAATTTCATGCTAAGTGCGCCCTAGAAAGAAGGCTGACCTTTTCCTCATGCCAAGGTGCCTAGAAAGGTGGGAGGAGGTTTTGAACTCCTGACCTATCACCTAAAAGTTTAATTCCTTGAACACTTCAGCCACGGAGGTCTATGTGTTATAAAAAGAACTAATTTCTACTTGAACGGACACAGAAAGCAGACTGTGTAAAGAGATTTAAGAAGATTAGAGCCTTGTTTTTGCTTTGTATAGACTTGGACCATTATTTTCAGGTCTGAGAGATATTATTATAGGCAAACAAAGATTAGAGAAGGTGAATTTAAGACTTGTATTGATTTTTGAAGCCATTTTTTGCACAAAATTAATGAGAACAATCCTCACTTCGAACGGACCCAGAGACGTAGGCTATTGAAGCTGAACTCCATTATCAATTTGCTGGTGAATTCTTTGAATTTTATTTGATTATTATTTCATTCTAATCTTCATTTTATATCTATTTTTAATTTCTTTATACAAAATTAAGCAAAAAAGTGAGAAATTGAAGGATCTCTTAAATGTGAACAAGTGATTTTTGAATATACTACACTTGTATTTTTAGTTTACAGATCAGATTTTTGGTATCAGAGTGGTTTTTATTTAACAGTGATTGTTAGTGTATGTTGACAAGGTATAAATCCCAAAAGGGTGAAGGAAACTCATTGAGTATAATCTAGAGATTGGTTCAAGGTGTGCTTCAAGGATGGTCGAAGAAGAGATGGAATCTGAACAAGCTTTCCGCCGAGCCTTCATTGGACATGAGAAGCATGGTTGAGGAACTATACCATGACAAACAAAGGAAATCTAAGAATGAAAAAGAAGGTGATTCATGAGAATCAAAAGGTAAAGAAATCAAAAAACCTTCTCCATCCGATGGCGGTAAAAAAACTATGGAATCTCTCCCTTCACTAAAATTGGATATTAAGTTTGAATTACCAATGCTTAATGGTGAAGTTAATGCTAAAAATTTGGATAATTGGGTCAAGAAGATTGAAGTTTATTGTAGGGTCCAAAAGATTGCAGGGGATGAGTCAAAAATTCATTTGGCTACTCTTCATATGGGAGGAACAACTCTCATCTGGTGGGAGAGTAACTTGAAGGAAACCAAGCTTCAAAAAGGTAACTCGATTTCTACTTGGAATGAATTTATTAAAGAACTCAGAAAGAAATTCTATCCTTTAGGATATATGCAACAAGCCAAGATGGATTGGCAAAGTTTTAGACAAGGAAAAGACCAAAGTGTTCAAGATTATACACAAGAATTTAGGAAAAAAAATTTACTTTTGAATGTTCCTCTATACACACAAGAAACACTAATAAAATATATAAGTGGGTTACATAGTTACTTAAGACATATGATTCTTATGTTCAATCCCACTAATTTAGATGTAGTATGTGTTCAAGCCACTCATTTGGAGGCTAGAGGAAAACAATCAAAATAATCTTTTCCTAAAGTAAAAAGTAAGCAATCTAATGTTAAACAATCCAAAGGGAAAAGTTCATCAGGAAAGGGTAAACATAAATCCACTTATACTATTAAAAAAGAAGAAGGAAAACAATTTTGTAATCATTGCAAGAAAAATCATGAGTCTAAGTGTTGGAAACTACATCCTAAGTTAAGGCCTAAGAGGTATCAAAAGAAAGAAAAGAAGGCTAATGCTATGGTTCAGGACTTAGGTTCAGATTCAGGTGATGAAAATAAGATTACAGCTATGGGATTACATAATGATTTTTCTCTTTTAGTTTCTAGCACCAATGCTACATCTTCTTTTAAATAGAATTCTGTGCATGTTGAGAAGAAAGGAAATGAATTATTCCACATTAGAGTTGTTTCAAAGCATACTAGGATTGACACTCTATTTGATAGTGGTTCACATGCAAATTTAATTTTTGAAGAGGTTGTTAAGAAGCTAGGATTACAAACCAATCCCCATTTGAAGCCTTATCCACTAGGTTGGGTGTGTGACAATGCAAAGCTACAAGTCTCACAAACTTGTAGGCTAAGGTTTGCCATCACATCCAAGTTCGTAGATGAGGTTGAGTTGGATGTTGTTCCATTGGACATATGTGGGATTGTTTTGGGAAGCCCATATCTTTATGATAGAAAAGAAATATTCTATAGAGAGGAGAATAAGTACTTTCTTGTTAAGGATGGCAATGAATATATAGTTAGAGCACATCACATTAGAACAAGTCTTTCCTTGGTTACAATAGGGAAAATGAAAAGATTAGTTAATTCAAGCAAGACTTTTTGTCTCATGTTGATTAAGTCTAAGGAAAAAGAATATTCTCAAGCTTTGGAAATTTGTGATCCTAGACACAAGAATGAATTGGCTGAAATCATTTCTACTTACGATGATGTATTTCAAGATCCTAAGGGCTTACCCCCTAAAAGGGGAGTTCAACATGAAATTCAATTATTGCAGGATTATCCTCTCCCTAACATTGGCATGTACAGGTTATTAGTGGTGGAAAATGAGGAAATCAAAAAATAGGTATTGGATCTATTGGATAGAGGTGTTATTCGTCCAAGTTCATCTCCTGTTGGTTTGCCAATTATTTTGGTGCCAAAGAAAGATGTCACTTGGTGAATGTGTGTTGATTTTCATGCCTTAAATAAAATTACTATTAAGAATCATTACCCTCTTCCTCATATTGATGATTTGTTGGATCAATTAAAACATGCTATTTATTTCACTAAGTTAGATTTGAGAAGTGGATATCATCAAGTAAGAATTAATGAAGGTGATGTTTGGAACACCACCTTCAAAACAAAACAGGGATTGTTTGAATGGTTTGTTATGCCTTTCAGGTTGTGTAATGCCCCGAATACATTCATGAGATTGATGAATGATCTTTTTAGACAGTTCCTTGATGATTTTGTTATAGTTTATTTAGATGATATATTGATTTTCAACAAGTCATGGGAAGAGCATGTGATCCACATTAAGAAAGTCATGGATGCATTACGAAGGGAAAAACTTTTTCTAAAAATGTCAAAATGTGAATTTGGCAAGACCTCTTTGATATACTTGGGTTACATTGTAGGACATGGTGAATTGAAAATTGATCTTGCAAAAGTGGCAGTCATTGTTAATTGGCCTACACCCACTAACACAACTGAGGTTAGAAGTTTTCTTGGTGTAGTACAGTTTTGGCAAAAGTTTATTGATCAATTTTCATATATTACATCACCTTTGCATTCTTTGACAAGTGTGAAATAGGTCTTTCATTGGGGAGGCAAACATCAAAAAGCCTTCGACACTTTGAAAGAAAAGATAAGTACTATTCCAGTCTTGGCAATTCCTGATATACAACAACCATTTGAGATCGAGATAGATGGAAGTGAGTATGCTATGGGAGCTATTTTAATGCAAGGTAAGAAACTAGTTTGTTATCATTCTGAAATCTTTACAATTGTAGTAAGAAAATATCCAACTTATGATAAGGAATTGTATGCATTGGTTCAAAGTGTTAAAAAATGGAAACATTAATTAATGGGCAAAGAAACAATAATACATATAGATCATTAGCCCTTATAGTATCTCCAATCACAAACTAAGCTACAACAGTCTAGACCATTTTGTTGGATGGGTTTCTTACAACAATTTCATTTTGTAATCAAGTATAAAAAAGGAGTTCAGAATAAGGTTGCAGATATGCTATATAGGCCTCCTATGGTTGTTGCATCTATTCTTTTACAACATGGTTCTTTGTCTCATGAAAGTTATAAAGAACAATATGTGAATGATCTTGATTTTTAGGATGTTTATAATGACTTGATGAGTAGTAGACAAGTAGAAGAAGTGGACTATCATGTACACAATGATCTTTTGTATCATTTGGGTAAGCTATGTATTCCTCAAAATGAGAGGGTGCACATGATTAGAGAAGCACATAATTCTCTTATTTATGGTCATTTTGGAGTTGCTAAAATGGTTACACATTTGAAGATGTATTGTTATTGGCCTCGTATGTAGGAAAATGTTGCTAAATATATAAAGGGATGTACTCTTTGTGCCACAAGTAAACCTAGTAATAGGAAATTGGGACTTTACACTCCTCTACCTATTCCTACTCACCCCTAGGAAAGTATCTCCATGGATTTTGTGGGGGGGTTGCCTATGACACAAATAAAACATGACTATTTATATGTGGTTGTGGATAAATTTAGCAAGATGCGTGTTTTGATTCCTTGCACTAAGCAAATTACTGGGGAAGGTACAACACACTTGTTCTTTAAACATGTATGGGTTCATTTTGGTTTTCCTACTTCAATTATTTCTGATCGAGATTCTTAATTTATTGGGGAGTTTTGGTCAACTTTGTGGGGACTAATGGACACTAAATTAAAAAATAGCACTGCATTTCATCCACAAACTGACAGACAAATAGAGGTTGTGAACTGCACTATGGTACATTTGTTTAGGGGTTATAGCAATAAACATCCAAAGTTATGGGATGAACAATTATGTTACATACAACATGCATATAACTAGGCACTTCATTCTTCTACTATGAAATCTCTATTTGAAGTTTGTTATGGATACTTGCCTAAATTTCCTCTAGATGTTTGCTAAGGACAGGATACAGCTGTTGGTGAACCAAAAGAAGCCATTCGAGCCAAGAAGCTCATTGAACAAATACAACTCATTCATCAGACTGTCCATACTCAATTGGAGAAAATTTAATCCAAGTACAAAGTCAGGCATGAAAAACATCGTATTGATCACCAATTTGTTATAGGTGATATGGTATGGCTTCACATTAGTAAGGAAAGACTGATAGGTGAAGGTAAAAAGTTGAAACCAATTTGGCATGGTCCTTTTTAGATAACAGAAAAAATTGGCACAAATGCTTTCCGATTAGATTTACCATCTTACATGCATATTTATTTAGTTGTAAACGTGGAAAATTTGAAATTGTATGAGCCTCTAATGATAATTGATCATGATGAAAGTGTATCCATTCCTTTCGTTGATGATTTTTCTCCTGAATATCTAACAAAATTGTAGGAAGATACTATACTTGACAGGAATATGCAAACTTCGTGAAGAGGTAACATTGAATATCTTCATGTTGGTCTTAAATAGATGCACCCAAGCAAGGCCAGATGGATTTAAGTTGGAAAGGTGAGGGAAAAATACCCTCACCTCATTACCAATTAATTTCAACTTTCAGAGGTCCAAAAGTTCCCAGTGGGGAGGAATGATCCAGGTGGATCCATGTACCATTCCATTTTTAAAAAGTCTTTAAATTTTGTTTAAATAATTTTCACTTTTTATTATTCATCGAGAGCTTTCCATCGCTTTTTGTGGTTCAAAAAATGGAGTCCCGATGCTCAAGATATGGGTAGTTGAAGAGATCTTGTGACAAGGGGTGTCGAAAGTGATGTGGCACTGTTGAAAACATGCCAAGTGGACCAATAGCTACTTGACATGTGGTAAAATAATTTGGTGCAAAAAAAATGTTGGTTTGCTATTTTTATTCACATGTTATTTTAAATTTTCAAACTTTGAAAAAAGGCGCCAAAGAAACTGCCACATCACCCATGCCACCAAAAATGCTTTGACGAAGCTTAAGTGCAGCCTAAGATGGTGCCTAAGCCATAGGTATTTTAAATGGGTAAAAATTGTCTATTTAAATCATACAAACTAACTTTCCTAGCAAATGTGGGATAAAACCAAGTCCAAAGGTGCCAAAAAAGGAGGGAAACATTCAAAATTTCATGCTAAGCGCGCCCTAGAAAGAAGGCCAACCTTTTCCTCATGCCAATGCACCTAGAAAGGTGGGAGGAGGTTTTAAACTCCTGACCTATCACCTAAAAGGTTAATGCCTTGACCACTTCAGCCACGGAGGTTGAAGTGTTATAAAAGGGACTAATTTCTACTTGAACAGACACATAAAGCAGACTGTGTAAAGAGATTTAAGAAGATTAGAGCCTTGTTTTTTATTTGTACAGCCTTGGGCCATTATTTTTAGGTCTGAGAGATATTTTTATAGGTAAACAAAGATTAGAGAAGGTGAATTGAAGACTTTTATTGATTTTGGAAGCCATTTGTTGCACAAAATTAATGAGAATGGTCCTCACTTTGAACAGACCCAGAGACGTAGGCTATTGAATCTGAACTCTATTATCAATTTGCTGGTGAATTCTTTAAATTTTATCTGATTATTATTTAGTTTTGATCTTCATTTTATATCTAGTTTTAATTTCTTTATACAAAATTAAGCAAAAAAGTGAGAAATTGAAGGACCTCTTAAACGTGAACAAGTGATTTTCAAATATACTACACTTGTATTTTCAGTTTATAGATCAGGAACTAATATCCTACTAGATCAAACCTTAGTCAATGGTCTTATACACTCGAAAGTACTATATAATGGGGCATGGTGCAGGGGTTTATGGGCAATAGCCAGTAATAGGGTCAATGGGTAGTGCCCCTTATGAGGTCTAGGGGTAGTACCCTAGGTGCACTCCCTATCATGGTATAAGGTGGGGTTGAGGGGAAACATCTCCATCAATACCAAATGCAATTTAAAGCTTTCATGGCTGTTGGAATTAATCAAATTCACCAAATTTACCTAAAAAAGGCTTGTCAAAATGGATGTCATTTTCCACCAAAAATACATCCATGTAATATAGTAGATGCCACTCTTTTAAATGTAATATATATATATATATATATATATAGTAACAAAATAATAATAAAAATTTGAACAAAATAATGGTGTGAATGGAAGTTGAACCTTTAACCTCCCACTACACTTTGTTCTTAAAAAAATAGCCCCACCATCTAGCCTATAAGCGCTTCATGAGGTAAAATGCACTATTTAATATTTAAAGAGTATAAAAATTAACCTTTTTTGAATTTGAAACATTTTTGGACATGTTTTTAGTTCATGGGTGATGCCTGAAGGTTGTACAAATGGCGTGGGTATCCTATAATGCTATGTGGTCGTGTATAGGATACCTTTGACTAAATTTGGTGGGTTGACCAAGGTTGTATCTTACCTGTGTGGAGTCAACAAACTATTTTTTATGGCTCATGGATTTTTATTTGCCAAGTAATCCATGTGAAAATCATGGATAACTGTGTGCTGAGCGTGGATCATGATCAAGTTGAAAAGGTTGTTTACAATCCTATTTGACCATCATGTAGAAAAAAATAGGCTATGAATGTCAAGGGAGATCTGGCATAGGATGTCTAAAGCCAAGAAACTCCAAGCACCAGTTGAACTAGGTCATTTAGAGCTATGGAAGACCAAATAAACTGCATTGGACTGAGTGTGATACATATTTGAGGGTCAAAGCTTGACACAATGTTGTGTAGAGGGATGAAGAGAGGTGTAGATAAACTCAATAAGTCATAAGACTGTGGTCATGATATTCAGCAAGTGTGAAAACAAATAACACTAAATTCTCCTTACAAGCAATAATTTGATTGATAGATGCTCTAAAAACTTAGGCAACCAAAAAGCTCCAATGCATGTTAAATGTTGAATCATTAATATCAATTAATATATATTGATATCAATATAAAACGCAAACTAATATGAATCAAACAAAATATGATATTTATTAAGCCTTCAAATATGAGACAAAGCTTTTATATCAATTTTTTTGATTTAGATCATATCAGAGAATAAACTTAAAAATGTACCAAATATTTCAAACAACAAAGGAATTCGATGTTCATTTACTAGCCCTAGAGTTATGATACCATGTTAGAGTCATCTACATATGAGATGTCCAAAATTGAATATTGGAAGCTAAAAAATATAACTTTATTAAATCAATAAATCATAATGAGAGTAGAAATTGTAATAATATGTATTAGTGAAGCAGGTTTCTATACAAAGCTTAAACAAAGCTTATTGGCACACACCCAAGCTCAATAGCTTAACATGCTCTCTGACACAACAATAAATGGCCTGTAAGCAAAACAACATACTAAAATATACACTAGACAAATTTCTATACTATAATACTCCAAAAAATCCACTACGAATGCCTTGGAGGAGATGTCCTTATATAAACAGAGAAGAGGCATTGAACCACATCCATTTGGCAATGAGAACACATCTTAGTTGCGAAGTGAATAATAAACCCATGTGCAACATGCCAAGCTCCACATGTCAACATTGGTTGCTAAATGAATAGTAAAACCATGTTGACTACAAATAAGCATGTGCATATGCAACTAGTGACCTCATTATTACACCTAAGTGACCTAATTTTTCCAACCAAGAAAGCGTAATATATATATATATATATATATATATATATATATATATATATGTATATATATATATATATATATATGTATATATATATATATATGTATATATATATATATATATGTATATATATATATATATATGTATATATATACACACACACACACACACACACACACACACACACACACACACACACACACACACACACACATATATATATATATATGTAGGAAAATCATATAATAGATAAAAAACCTACACTAAAAATCAATCTCTTACTTATAGGAACATCTAATCACAATGATTCTATAAATTTTATGCATTTTATAACAATAATCAAGAGGTATATTATCAATAGTTCATTAAAATCAAGTGCATCCAAAAAATTATGCTCAAAAGACTTGCCTATAATCCAACTACACCTAACACTATTTCTCTTTGCAATCCTTCTCTAAGCCATTGTAAATTTTGCTTTTTCTAGATTTTTCCTCCTCATTTTTTCTAAAATCATAATGAAATCCCTCCCCTTTTATTTTTTTACCAATATATAAGATGATAAAATAGTTTTCCTTCTCATCTTGTGTGAAACAATGTGTCTTCCCAAATATTTGAGATCCCCTTTCTTGGATGAAGGATGAAGATTAATTCATGATTATTGAAATTGCTCAAATGCCCCCATAATAGTTCCACCTTATTTTTAACCAATGGGAGAACAAATATTATAATTTTTAAATTTAAATATTTAGATCTTCTATGATTATGAGAAATTTAGGCATATGGAAGGGGTTCCTTAAAAGTTTATTTTCCTAAAAATAGTTTTAAAAGGAAATGTATTAATCAAGGCATTATTTGGCATGCATTTTAAGATTTTAATAAATTTAGGAGAATTAATTTTGAATCATTATGAGTTTGAGGTAAACATACACATTTTGTGGTAACAAGTTAGAACAAGACCCCTACGACAATTCTATGATAAGTTCAGTGCTTATGGTCAACCTATGGTCCCCACTTTTAACACGTGTAATTTAAACATACATCAACTACACACACATTTAACTTGTAAAAATGTTCATGTAAGATATAATATAACAAATGATAAAATCAATATTTATAGACATAGTTATACCAATCCATGAGCTTTGCCATAATCACATGTTCAGGGCGTACATATATCATAAGTATACCTTGGTTATAGAACCAAAAAGATCTTTGGCATCATTGTGGAAGTAAGTTACCCATTCACCAAGAAAGATACCAATATGTGCAATAAAATATCATAAATATAAATTAAAACATGAATATGACTCTTAGTAGGATACAACTTTTTTATAAAAATATTTTATTTACTTATGATTCTAGTGTGGTCTTTAGAAAATAATTTGATTTTGAATCAAAAAATATAACTCAAAATAGGGTACCCATTTACTATAGGAACTTATTATCATCTCCTAAACATGATACCCATGTAATTTTAGGAAGGTTATTCAACTCGTCTTAGGATAACCTTCTGTTAGAGGAAGGTTATTTGACTCTTATCAGGATACACATCTGCTAGTGGAAACTTTTAGTATGAATTTTGAAAATATGCATATTGATTTTTTTTTTTTAAAGATTATGGGAGGTTTGGAAATGGAACATAATCACTCATCCTCATCTAAATTATTAGAGAACCATGATAACACATTGGGCCTTTGGTTAGTCATAAGTGTTGTATTAGTAGACCAAATGTCAACATCCATACACATCATTATAGGAGTGACCAATGATGCATGTGGATTTGATAGTGTAAGTTATCATGTTAGTATTCCATGTATCATTTAGATCTATCTCAACATATCATATGTTTAGTCCATACTAGGATAGATAATATGTTAATATAACTAATTTTCATCAATAATCATGATCAAAATACATAAGAGGATGAAAAATATAATTGGTAGGATAATTATAACGCATTTTCCTAAGTTCATGTCTATTCTTCAATATATCTTTGCCTTAATATTGATGATTATCTACTAGTAATATCATACTAATGAAAGATATAAAGAGAGGGAATGAGAGAATATAATATAATACAATCAACCGATACCAAGTATAGCTTTTAGTAGTAATTATGAATGATAGAATATATTTGTAATAGGCTAATAAAAGAATGTAATTGATACTTAAATAAATTATTAAGAGTAACATGACTTCCCTTGAGTTTTAGACACATAAAATAATGACATATAATCATCTCAATGCTCCCTTAAGTAGGGTCATCAACACAAAAATTAACTATGATGATCAATATTTGAGAAGAAAATTAAATGAGTTTGAAAATATTATGTCAAATTCCTAGGTGATGAGAATATATTACTATAAACACACATGAAAATTAAATGAGTTCACAACCCAAAAATCAACCATAACTATTCAAGGCACATGATGACATAGAAAATAGGGCATGATACATATACTTGTATCTTACCACATTTGAACTATGTTTATGGGTCTATTTATTACTCTTATCATGAATGTTATTCTCATTTTTTGAATGCTTGAGTGAAGCCTTGTAGTGCTAAACCATTTTTACTATGAATTAAGGCACATAATGGGTTCTCTCTCTCCCTCTCTCTCATGTCATCACAATGACTATAGTCACATTACCAATTTTGATATTTTTAGAGATCATATGTAGACCATAATTATGGTAGATTCATATCCATCTCCTTATGGCATGACTAATTATGCACCATATTGTTATAGGTTTGTACCCTATTATAGTTTCTACGTAATATAATAAATCAAAAAATTACATCTAATAACATTTGAACATACACAACTAATATACAAAATTTAGACCTAATTAGTTATGCTAAATATGTAAAATAAACCTAAGTGCCAAAATCTTAAAGTCAAAAAATAATGACAAAGAAATTAAGAAACACATTCACCTTTACCATTATATGAATATGAAATTATACTATGATTATGCTAACTTTTTTTGACCTAATCCTAAGTATTAGGATTTATACTTTTCTATGAGACAAATCCATAGCTATATGGGCTTATCTTGTACACACCTAGTCACAAATGTTGACACATCAATCCTATCTCTATGGTGCTTATCCTATATGTATGTCACTAGGCCTATCTATGTATCAACATACCTATCTATGTGGGGTTTCATAATCTATTTTTTTTAACTTTGATGTCTTGTGCTTATCTAATTTTGACTATACCTTCCATTTTTAGATATTTAGAGTAGAATATGCTATATGAATATATATTCATTTTGACCTAGCTTGCATACTTCAAAAAAAAAAAAAAAACAATGATGGATTTGGGAATGTTTTCAAAGCAGTGCTTTTACTTGTATCTTGAATTCTTAGAATTATACCTTCACATATTTATAGATGTGTGGAAATAATAACTTGAGAAAAGGTTTTAACCTCCTCTTCCCTAGAAGTGATCAATGTAATTACTAAATTCTAACTACCCTTATTTGGCATAAGGGATGTTGTAGACATACTAATATGGATAAATGTTGTAAGTGTGTAGGATTGATTCAATGAAGGAAACATTTAATGAAAAATTTTGGCTCATAATTGAACCTTTATGTATTTGGGTGTTGAATTTTCTCCTTATTCATTTGATTAATTTTTCTATCTATTTTTCCTCTAGATTAGTTTGGAAAGGCCTTGAATTTATAGGATGATTAAGAATGACCCATGAATATTGGTTGAATTTTTAAAATTAAAATGGAAGGGTTAAGACATAAGCTAAGGAATAATAGTAAAAATGACCCTCAAAACTAAAATGTACAAACCCATATGGTTATGGCCTCGTACAATTATGGGATTGTCCAAGAGACAAGTAGGGATCAATTCTTGATCCAAAGATAGATAACAAGTTATAAATAGTTCATATGTACTAATATATATCTACTAGATAATAACTAGGATTATTTTTGGTATTTATGGACAAAATAGAGACTCATGTGGGATTAGTGCCATCATTGAAATGGGTTAAACTATACAAGGTTTTCAAATAAATTAAATTATGAATAAAACTTGGGAACAATATTTTTGTGCCAATATTAGGTGTCTATAATATGATTGAACATTTATTCTCTAGATAACTTCTTTATCCATTTTAATATGAAAAGGTTTCTACTTCTTTTGTCCCACTTAAGTATAATGACTAGCCTAACTAGTGTGACATTTTTATAGGTCACTTGTTGATGAATGTTTCCATGCCTCTCCTCCACCATTTAGAGAACATAGACTTTCCTTGCACTATTTGGAGGAAGGATTATTTATAATTTTTTCAAAGATAGCACATATTATTCAATATAAACTTCATCTCATCTTAAAGTGTCCACCATTCCTTCTATCATGATGCTTTTATTCAGATATTTCTATCCTCTTTTAGAGCCTCATTTTTGGGATGAGTTTCTATTAGACCTAAGATGTCTATTTGTGAATCTACATCCTCTTTATTTACAAGATATTTCTTGTGTAGAGACATCATTTTTTGATAACATTGATGATATTTTAGAAGATTTTATATTTTCTCATAGATTTGATCATACTTTTTTTAATACTTACACTAATTCTCACATAGATGATGACCCAATATGTTTTTTGGGTCCTTTCTCTCCCATTTTCAAAGATTCTATATTCATTTAGTTTAGTGATTATCCTCCACATATTGTGGGTATTTTTTATTTTAATGTTTTAGATTAATTTAATGGGATTTCCCCTACTAATTTCTTTGGTACTTACATAATTTATGAGATCAATGATGAACCATTGTGTTTTAGGGATATTTATTCTTCAAATTTAATGTTCTTTTAGCCATTCCTTGTACCTTAGACAAACATTATTTTTGAGAATTATCTACATCCTTATTCTAATATAAGTGTTTTAGAGGAATCATCATTAGTTATTGTCAATGATCTTTCTAGACCATTGAAAAACTTAAAATTTGTACCAATTTTAGATATATTCACATTTATATCTTTATCTTTCTTCATGGAGTGGGAATATTTTCAATGCAATTATTTTTTACTTCCTCTTCCAAAGGGAAAATAAAATGTTTAGTGTATATTGATATTATTTAATATTTATGTAGAATCCCTCATCATTAATACTATTTAGTTTGATACTTACATTTATTCACCACATTCTAAATTTGGTTTGAAGGAAGCAGTCTTTGGGGAGGTGTAGTCTCCCTTCCTTCACATATGTTTTCATTTTACATTGTACTTGATTAAGCCTAGTTATCAGGACCCATTTAGAGAATTTTGAGCTTCATTTTCTATATAAGCTTCCCTAAGTTGCACTTAATATGGGGTGTTAGTGAAATAAATTATATGCACCTAATTTAATATAGGACATTTTTATAAACTAAGGTTAACTAGTGCATTTATTGCATAATTTCCTAGGCTTAGAATAGTACAAGTATTAACCTATATTATATCAAATAAAAAATCACCTTTTCATAGGATAATTATATTTTCTTAGTTTTTGGTCAATACAAGAAGGGGGAATAAATTTTTACTAATATATAATTACCCCCAACATCTTTGTATTGTTGGGTTTAAATCTATATTTAGAGATCCTTGAAAACATCTATATTATTTTTGATCATTCATTTGTCTAAGCATTAGTTTCATTTGTATGAAAATATGATATGTGTTGAAGAGGTTATCTTGGGTTGTTCCCCATTTAATACACCCATTACTATACTAACATAACTGGGTAGACAATGGGTACATATAATGTACTTCTTCATTCTTCTGACTCATGAAAATATAGTTAAAACTATAAATTTTAATGGACAAGATCAATCATTCTTGGTCCAATATGCACATGAATAACACACACTAAATTGTACACTTAATTCCCAAAGGTTTGGTAGTGGCATATGACGTGATGAATAGGGATATGGATTAGGGTGGTTGTTGATCAGAATGGGATTCAAAATGGGTGGTGGAAATGGGTTATCATGATAAAACCAAAATACCTCAATGACATCTCAATGCCCATTAAGAGCTTCAAACTGTGCCAAAATAGATATTTAAGGTTATTACTTTCTAAAATCACAAGAAGGTGAAGCTCCTAGTCAATGCTAAGACTAGAGAAATGGGGGATATCAGGCTAAATGATCCACAAAAAAGGTCTACTCTAACAAGTTGGTTATGCTTAATCAATGTCATCCACAAGATGTGAATGATATAAGATGAGGCTAGACCTGAGTATAAGTTGAAAGTATGCATGGTAAACTGGGCATGAATGACATTATATTGATGTACTTTGTTCTAAGGAAGGATGATGATGGGTGGATCGAGTATTTTTTCTTGTCTATTGAAGGCAATCAAAGAATCAATAATAAGATGAGGAATTGGGGTGTAAGGAAAAACCTCATGTATTATCTTAGTGTTAATATAAAATTATATGTCAATTGTATGACTGAGTGCTCTACCGTAGGGAATAAACCATGGTGAAAATACTAGGTTTCTTGGAAAGGGTCATTCAAAGTAATTTAGGCAAAAGCCACGGTAAAAGCATATGAGCTTGTTTAGACAATGGTTTATGGTGTATGCTTGCTTTGATGTTTGAAACAAGGCTTTGTATAGGGTGATTGCATAGATACGAAAGGCTTGGATTGGGATTTAATTCTTTCACATGATGTAAAGGCCTCTAATGAGCTCTAGGTGCTTATATTTGTTGGCAAGGCTTCTTGACATTGTTTTTGTTAAATTTTTGTTGTTTCAAGATTATTTTTGAGTTTTATTGAATTTATGAAAGTAAAAATTTTCATTCTAGAATTTAAATTATGAAATAAAATAAATAAATAAAATTAAATTAAATTAAAACAAATCTTATTTTTTACCCTTTTTCAATGATTCACAATGCATGTAAAGGAAAGAGAAAGAAACCTATACTACTATGCAAAGTTCTGATTTTTCCTAGCTTTATTTAGATGCAATCTAGTTGCTGTTGTTTTTGTAGTTTTTTTAAATTTGTGTGGGGTGGATTAAGTATGATATGTATTATAAATATGTAATTCATGCAAAAGGAAATCTGATCTAAAACAACAATGTCAAAACACTTTATATTAACTTTATTTGCTTTCTTTGTCTACAAACAAGATTTTCAAATGATTTGATAAAGAGAGATAAATAATGCAAATTTTAATTTTATATTTTTAAAGATGGAAAAAAAACTTTAATATATCAAAATAAAAAATAATTAGAGATATGCTAGTTCTATTTGTGTGTCTAGGTTATCTAGGTTCTTATGATTGACTTGTTAGTTGTTTGGAATGCAAGAAACTTGTTTTTATCTTAAAAATGAAATACTATGTTGGATATAAATATTTTTGAGAATTTAATAAAATATTCCTATGAATTATTTATGAAATGTACTGATAAATAAGATAAATTAAATTCATTTGAATGTAAACATAATCAAAACTAACAACTTTTTGTGATAGCAAAGACAATTAAAAGAAATAAATCTCTCCCTATAAATTGTTTTATTTTCCTAAATAAAAATATTGATTTAACACAAAAATAACTAAACTAATCTAAATATAAAAAATAAACAATACTAGACATCAAAGAGAACTTCAACTTGACCACTGCGTAGATTAGATAGAATGCATATAATATGTTGATAAGAGGATCCTCAATATGCTATCTCTTTTTATCCCTTTTGAATTTTAGGAAATATCTAATTGGAGGATGCAAAAGATATAGATTAAATGGGGAAGGAAAGGAGACACAACAAAAAATGGAGAGCAATTAAGTTGAGGCTAACCAATGCTCTAGTTCATAAAGACAAAATTACTAGACCAACAATACTTTTTCGCCTATGGTAATTTAGTTGACACAAAAACTATAGATTCTAGATATTCAAGAAATTATAGTAAGGTTGTGGCTATACGATATTCAAGATAAAAACATCTAATGGTAATTTTTAGATTTGAAATTAGGCCAAAATGACTTTTTTGTAGAAAGAGTTAGGAACTTTCATGAGGGAGTTCAACTAAGTCTAACTGGGATTTTAACTTGATAGGAGCTAAGAATGAATAAAAAATAAGGAGTGAGTTGGGACTAATTTAATGTGAAAAAAAGGTGATAAAATTAATAAATGCAACACTAAACATGCAAAATGCATCAAAATTAGAGTTACGAGACTTAATTTTGGAAGATGTAAAAGTTAAGGAAATCACCCCTATTTTTAGGGTTATTTATTAAACCACCACCTTAGAAGATAAAGCCTCCAATATCTATTACAAAACCACCTCAAATTTAAAATTAAAACACCCATATTGATAGGTTTATTAGGGTAGTTTACACAACTGCATTGATGAAACCATCATATATAGGGAAATTTCATAACTCAAAAAGGTGGTTTTGTCACCATAAAGAGTGGTTCCATTAAAAATGGTAAATTTTGAAGACAAGACCAAGGGAAGTTGAAAAGGCTACAAAAAGTATATTCTGGGGTGTTTAAGAGAGAGAAGAAGAAGAATAGGGGAGGGATGTTTAGAGAGTTCTCACTTAAAAGATCATTTCATCATCACTGGACTTGTTGTGTCAAGTATATTCTACCATGAAAAAATTGGGTGCATATATATTTCCCCCTTAAGAGGACACCTTGTCATGGATTGATGAGGGTGTGGTCCTAATAAAGTGGCATCATAGAATGGAAATAAGAGGTTATAAATATTTACCTTATTTACCTAAATGATGAGGTGAATCCAGTTGAAACTCCACACAACCTATTAAAAAAATAAGAATCAAGTGAAATTTTATGAGGAAGTAAAAAATAAGATACATAATCATCCTATAGGTAAGAATACAAACTATGTGTGTGGGGAAGATCATACTACATGAATCATCCCATTAGGGGACTGAGTTCAACATCAGGTCATCACATACATGCAAAACTATAATAGTATGGTGCAAAAGATAAAAATGTATTAAATTGTAATATTTGGAGCATAAATCATAAAATATAATAAAAATATTAATTAACTATAAAAATATATGAAAAATGTGAAAACATACTAAAAATAGAAAGCTTTTGAACTAAAATAGCTAGTTTGGGGTCTTAATATTTTCATAAACATGCAAAAAATAATTTAGTTGTGCCATTTTATTTTGAGAGGTTTTGAGCTCTAGACTACCTATGAAAATTTTGACTAAGAAGGTAATCAACAGGATGAGGATGATAAGAGGATAGTGAATGTACTGATGGGAGGAGATTTTGAGTATGATTAGGGAAGTTTTGTTGACTTTTTTCATTTTTACCCCAAATTTGAAAATTTGTTCAAAACATAGCTAAAATTTAGTAAAATTTGAAATTTTTATATTTTAAATGATTGTTAGTGGGTAAATCAAGAATATGTAATTTTTTTAATTTTGGGTGAATCTGGGGTGTTTCTTAGGGGTGTGGTAAGTAACGTCATTGGTGGATGAAACCAATGCTTGCATGACAAAACAACCCTTTACTAGGTGGTAGTTATGTAATCGCTATGGTAGTATCATAACTACTGTAATGTGGTTACATTATCCCACTTTTAAATTAGATACAAAACTACTCAAGGTGGTTACATAATTATCTAGGGTAGTTTTGTAACTACCATAGGGTGGTATCCAACCATCACTTATAAATGAGGGTAATTCCATATGATAAAATTAAGAAGGGGATTTTATTTTTTGGAGAGTAAAAAAGATTCCCAAGATAATTTAGGGTTTTATTTCTATTTTATGGTGCTCATATATGATGGAATAGATATCGACAATAGGAGTGGTTACCTTGAGTCTTAGAACTTCTAATATCTAATTAATTAGTCATTCTTGAAGGCATAGGGATATTGAGGATAATATAGGTGGGGATCATTCCCATCTCTAGTTCAGTCTATGTGACCTTATAACCTATTGAGAAATTGACCAAAACACATTCGTGTTCCCCTAAGACCTAGGAGAGTAGATGATCACTCTCATAGAAGTATATCATATGAGAGGTCTTCCCAAGATCATTTGATTAGTATCTATCTAAAATAATGATAGCAACCATGAGGCTCATAACTAGGTAGATCAATTTAGAAACCCATATGCACCTGATGTGGGTGTGAAGTGTGGGTTAAGTCTTTTTCAGGTTAAGGGATCATCAATCCCCAACCTAAGGGAAGGCCATCATTGATATCCTTTCCTCTTGATTAATGGGAGACAAGGGAACATATAGATTCTTATACAATTGGTCATCAATTATGTGATATATTGAGAAGAAAGGGGCATGTTAATCCTAGAGCCAAGAGCTACTAACATAAACCTACATGGATATTTACTAAGTGGTTCATATAAGATCCCTTTCTATCATCCACCTTACCATTATCATGGGATGGGTTATGAGAGGATGATCCCTTAGTAGAGGGGAACGCTGATTGGGGTACCAAGACATATTAGGGCCATCAGATGGATAAACATGGTGCTTTTTATGCCTTGCCCTAGGGTATGGGGTATTTCATTATAATATAACTAATTACCTTTCCCTACCATGATATGGTTGGATAATGGGATAATGAGGGAACTTATCTTGTATCATCCCTTAGGGAAACTTAAGTTTAGGACAAGATTTTACAAGTTGAGATGCACTCTATGGATAAGAAGCCCTAGTAGTTTGGTATATCCTATGTGGGTAACCTCCCTATCTATATAGTTTTATATGGGGGGATTAGATAGGTGAGAGTTGTGAAGTTTTGGTAGTTGCCATGGAATCCACTCGTGAAAGGGGTGCCTATCACCTATCCAGTTCTATAGGTAACAACATCTATACCTCTCATGTAGACTATTAGAGGAGGAGGATGATATGCCAAAGTAGGGTAGGAGTATATGGGACCTCCACCACCACTAGTGCTATATGACCTTAAAAAAAATAACATATAAGATATGGATATGGTGAGGCTCTAGTATATGTTGATCTAGAGGAGGAACTAGACACTGATCAAGATGAGGTTGAAGATGGTTACTTTAAACATAGAGGCATGAGGGAGATCTAGGTATAATGTTGTATTACATGTTTTCATTTATAGCTCATATTTCACATTATATCTCTTTTGTTTATCTAGTTGTAATACTTTAAATTTTGACATTGACTAGATCTGACATTGAATTTTACCTTTTTGATTGTAGATACCTTGAGCAGAAGGAGAGGTATGATCAGGGATGACCTAGTGTAATTTTTTCATCTGAGTACTAGACTAACTAGGGACTCACTCATATTAGATGTCAGGATTCTTGTATGGGTTGGATGACACATAAACATTTTTTCCCCAGTATTCCACACATTTATGATGTTGATAGAGTTGATTTCATAAAATTACACTATATTGGCTAGGGTGAGGAGGGTGGAGGCCTTGGTAGACACAATGATAGGTAGAGGGGGAGGAGGATGATCCTCTATCCATTAGACATGGAGGAAAATATTAGAGGGAAGCTTAAGCAGGGGTTAGCATCCTAGATTCTAACTTGTAGATAGTGAGATAACTTTAAAGGGAGGTACTAGTAGGAGATGTTGCTAGATCCACATCCCTAGACACTCATCTAGATTAGGGCCTCCATAGAAGAAGAGGATAAGATCTTGAGACTCTGTGTATACATTTTTATATACCTTTCTAGATGGTTTTTATTTTTGAGATGAACTAAGGCATATTGGCCCTCTATGGAGGTGTTTGTATTAGATACCCTTGTTATATAAACTCAAAAATTATTATGATGTGTGTGTGTGTGTGTGTGTGTGTGTGTGTGTGTGTGTGTGTGTGTGTGTGTGTGTGTGTGTGTGTGTGTGTGTGTGTGTGTGTGTGTGTGTGTTTTGGATTACCTCTCAGTGACTTATCATTTTTGTGATGCAAATTTAATTTTCATACTTTACTTTTTAGTTCATTAACTCTAGATGGTTAGGCATGTGATGATTTATATGTATATGTCTTTTTTTTTTAATATGATGCTATGGGAAATTATTATATTTATGTGGAAATAAAATTTATGAAAATGATTTATCATGATGGATGAATATATGTGATTGTAACTGTGCTAACATTTGTTTTTTTATTATTACCTAGTTTTTCATATTTACACAATATATGATCTTCAATTTGTAGCAAAGAATGAAAGGGGAAAAAGGGATAAATGTGAGGTGATAAGGAATGAAAATTGTAGTAATATAAAATGTAAAATTTATTTACTTAGGTATGGCTAATGACACCCAATCCATATGTCCTCTTAATTGCTTGCACAACCCTTATAGAATTTTATTTGACTGATTCCCAGTCATCCATATCCTTTTGGACTTAAATTTTATAGACCCAAGTAGCTATTTTAGGCCCAAAACCATTCCCCTAGGTATCATTCCCTTTAGAAAATAGCACCCAAGTTGGATAAGATCATTTAAACGTAGGGTGTCTAATTTATGGCGCTATTGTCCAAGTGCAAAATTGGTCCCAATGGTCATATTCTCTCGAATACTTATATTAATTCACATCAGCATAACATGAATTAATTTAAACCATGATCATTAAATTCCATATTAAAGGCCATTCAAAATCCATTTATAAGGGTTAACACTCATTTACAAGAGAGAAGCAAGAATATAAGCAAGGCTACTCAAGAACTCTTCCCCTTTCTCTGCATACAACCATCCAATAGTACTTCAAGCTTATTGAAACCTCTACACTAGTCCCTAGTCATTCCAAGCACACCTATTTTCATATTTTACTTGAATTTTCATCACACTATTACACCAATCACTTCAATGGGAGAACTACATTATCTTGATCCCTCTTCAGAGTATTGGTATGTCAAAAGCATGCCCACACATGGGGTATGAATTGTGTCCAACATATATTTTACACACTAACCCCTTTTATCTATTTTCCAAAGTTTCTTTCAATTGCATAGAAGACCCATGTACATGAATATTAAACTCTCAAAATATTTTTGTTGACAGTGAAGACCTAAAAAATTGGTACATAACCTCACCTTGAGCAGGTAAACAAAACCCCAAAAGCTTAAGCCCTCAAGACATTAGCAACAAATAAAGAATATAGCATGAAATCCCAAGGTGTCTAGTTTTGGTGGTCCTATACAATAAAAAAATGAAGTCTAAGATCCTATTTTTGACAGTGTCCCATTACTGCATGCAAATTTCTAGACTTTGTCTCAATTGGAATAGTCTAGAATAAGCTGTCATATTTTTTCTCATTTATTACTATTTTTAGAAAAAAAATACAATATATTTACATAAATTAGTGGCTTAATTATTACACATTATTTAATAATTTACTTTACTTCAAACCTATTTATTAATTAGGAATAAAATTCCATTATTCTAAAAAAATAATAAAACATTTGATGAACCTGACTTACTTCAAATTTTTACACAAAAACCCTAGAAAACCTAGGGTAAATTATTTATGATTTTTTACCATAATTTACTAATTTTTTTGATATTTAAAAATCATAAATCTATAAATTAATTACAAAATTATCATATACTTTATAAAAACCCTAGTATGTACATACTATGTCCTTTTTGCATACAAACACATTTCAAACACTAAGAAATATATATATTGCTAATTTTAGAAATATTTTTTGATTTTTCTAAAAATTTTCAAGTAAAATTATACAAATTTTATATAAATTCATATCAAAATTTTAAAATTATCATACTAATTTTAAAAATTCATTAAAAAAAACCCTAGTTGCATCAACTAGCTCACAGTTATTTTCTACTTATTTTTCAATCATTTTCTTAATTTTTATTTGCATATCAAATTCAAAAATTCAATTTCTAATTCAAAAATTCATAGCATTTTTCATAAATATTTTTGAAAAAACCCTAGTTACATATACTATCTCTTACTTTGCTTCTTGAGGTATCACCTTACATCCATAAGCCAAATCACAAAAATGATGCTCCTTTATTTACAAAATTTTTGTAAATTTCTTGAAAATAAGAAGGAAACCATAATAGGTCCTATCATGTACAAGAATGATGAATTTTATCATATGTTAGTACAAATTTTCATTATTTACATTTCATTCTTATTTTTCATTACATGGGATGATGTTAAGTAATTTATTCTTAAACATGTTAATTCATCCCCTACATCACCTCCCTTAAAGCCCCTCCCCCGTACCAATCCATATTGCATGGTCCATTTTACTCTTCCCTAGGTCACTACCCATCGCTAGAGACACTATTTGACACCTTTTATCCCTCCACCTCCTTGATCCATCGATTATCATCACTCTCCTCCCATATCTACTACTACTCCTATATAGATAGTCAATAATGTCGTTAGAGTTATTACTCAATGTGCCGCTATGCCTCTTACACCTACCCTAGATCCCCATCACCCTGATATTCCAACCCATCCCAAGTCTAACCCACCTACATAGGTAAATTTTCACAAGGCATATGACATTGTTGATCAGTTGAGAAATACTCTAACTAAAATTTCCATGTTAAAACTGCTTCAAAAATCTAATGTATTCAAGGATATTATTTATCAGGCACTCACTTAGAATTCTATTCCTATTGATTCAAAACCTTCTTATTTTGCATCAGTGGTATACACTTTAAAAACTATTAAAGATTCAATTTCTTTTGATAGTGATGATATGCCTTCTCATATAGTTTTTGATCAAAATTTGCCACTATTTATATAAGTACAACTCAAAACTAGTGCAATCAAGATAGTTCTTGTTGATAATGGTTCTAGACTAAATATATGTAGTATCACATTCTTATAGGCCATGGGTGGAGATTTGGCATAAATGAAAAAAATATATAAGAACATTGAAGAGTTTGATGATATACCATGGAAGACATTGGGCACTATTACTTTAGATATCATGGTGGGACCAAAAACCTTATCTACATAGTTTCAAGTCATGCTAGGTCCTCTCCACTATAATATTTTACTCGGATGACCTTGGATACATACCATGGGGGCCATTCCTTCCACTCTCCATCAATGTATTAAGTTCTCCACATGGGATATCTATACACATGTCTAATAGACAACCAATCATTTATATATTATCGACTTATAAAGTCATTTTTGACTATTTCACTAGATGGGAAACCATATTTCATAATAGGAAAACCAACTCATATAATTTTTATTGATTAGATACATAAATATGATGTTGGAAAGACTATAACTTCTTGCACTCCTCCACTTATAGTCACACCATTAGCACTAACTATTCCACCAATTAAATCAACTTAAACCATTCCATCTACTTCATCGATCATAGTTCTGACACCTATAACACATCCACCATCACTAATAACAATACCAGTAGGTTTACTTGATTCCATAGTTACTTCACCAGTTATAGATACCTTTGCAATAGTACCATCTTCTATCAATATAGATGATGAGACTCCTATATCATAATTACCCCTTGTGGTAAATTTTGAGTTACCATATGTACATGATGTTAATAAAAATTTGCATGCTTCTTTTAAATGATGACATGACACCCACACTCATAGATGACTATTTGTGTGGATTGAGATTTACACTAGTTAGCCTAGGAGAGTATCGAGATGACTCTAAAGCTCTCATACCACATCCTACAACACTTTTAACATCTTTCACTAAACTCTCAGGATATACTCCACACTCATAGCCACAATTAGACAAATTGGCGCATATAGTTCACATGGTTACCTCTATGGATATAGATCTAGATATTCAAATTTAGGAAGACAACACACAACATCAACCATAATTTATGTTATATATATTACTTGATCATGGATTGATCACATTACCTATAGTATGACATAGATCTATTACTAGATTATCATATTAGGATGGTCACCCATTTTGTACTTTTCATAAGATTAAAAACCATGATACAAAATCATTTACATATTTATAATAGAGATTGGATAAACTCTAGGATCAAAGCATTATTTATATTATAGCACCACCAGTAGCTCCAGCTCCACCACTTCTATTGAAGTCATCTACTAGTAGAACTAAACATCCCATAATAGAGTCAACATCTCCACCACCAAATCAACCTTCAATTTGACTTCAACATGATGACACCATAAACACATCATCTGTAGTATATGATGATACTTATGATGATGATCTTGAGGTATTTGATGATGGTCATGACCCTTTCTTCCATTTTCATCCCTAGTAGGCTCCATCCTTGGATCCCTTCCCCCCTCTAGCCTAGTATTTTATATTATCATATACATATTGCTTTATTTACATGCTTGTACATAATTTTTATTTTTATCATTACTTGTACATAATCTCTTTTTCTTGATTATACATAGCTTATTTCAAAATACAAAATCATTCAAATTTATCAAAATATGAAAAACATTTAAATTGTATGCATTGTCCATGCTTTACATTACTACTATCATAATAGGACTTACATTCACTATTTCATGCTATTGTATGTCAATTTATATACATTACCATACTTCACTTAATATCTTTTGGGTGTGTGCAGTGATTTCTAGATCCTTGATTGCTTCACTATACCCATTGAGGGGGCATTCCTACTTCTACATTTGAGACACACATTGATATACATACCCACTAGGGGCATCTTCTATGTGATAACACCATCCAAATTATGTTAATCCTACACTACACACTCTGAGTTATCATAATGATGTGTATTACTTACTAGATTACATAGATTACTATATCAACATTTCACTAGTATCTAGAACTTGTGTATCTCTTAGAATATACTTAGTATTATACTAATATGTCTTGCATACTTTCACTTATTTCTTTGATTAGTTAGATGTGTTTATATTTCAAATTTGCATGCTTTCCTTTCTTTCTTTGCATATCTAGACGTGATTACATTTCCAATTCCAATTTTGTTTCTTATGCATACCTTAGGGCATTTTCTATTGTCCTTTGATTTTATTATTGTGTGTATACCTTTGGATATTTTATAATGTTCCTTGATTGTAATCTTCTATGTGCTTGTGGCCCTCATGCCAATCTTTGCTTGTTTCAAATTGTATGTGTATGTGGCATTTGAACATGCCTTATATGCTTGATTTTTAGTATGAGTGATATATGCCCATGTCCCTTATTTGTATGGCCCCTTGGCCAAACTTGTACACTTCTTGTTTCTTGTTTTGTATTTTTGTTACTTGATTGCTTGTCCTTGTTTACAATGTTATTATCCATATCATGCATTTACCTTACTTTCTTGGATGCCATGATGTACATCATGCTCTATCCTTCTAAATAACAACTAACATCTAACATTTCTAGTTCTAGTTTAGTACATTTCACATGTTATTACATTATTATATCTATTTAGGCATAGCCCTATTGATCTAACAATATCTTGATACAAATATTGATATATCTTGAGATATCTTATTGATTAGCATTACTATATCATGTATATGTGTAGCATAACACACTTATAGGACTCTTTTCTTCTAAGGGTAGTCATTGTAGGGTACTTATTCTTACCCTCAAAAGAGGGGGTAATAAAGAAGGGTTTTGTCATAGAGATCGGAGATCCTAGTGGTCTAAATAATAACTTTTAGAATACTTAGAACATAATCTAGATATTAGACTAGGTAGAACAGAATATGTAGATAGTAGAGATTCTATAACAGTCATTAGATTTGGCATTGGAAAATACTCCCAAAGTTGGACTATAGCATTAGAAAGTAGGGTGTCTTATTTTTGATGATCCTATCTAGAAAATAATAAAATCAATTTTTATAGAAACAGACATAAAGGTGAGTTCAGTCATAGGTTTTTCAATACAACATAGTCTAGATTCAACATATTTCAATATAGTTTTTACTCAGAGAATATAGATATAGGGGGCATCATGTGTAATATGATGGCTCTCACTTCTAGTTTTAGATTAGGTAGTTATCATAACTTCTAGATCAAAATCCATGTTCCTAACACTAGTGATTAGAGCCAATATGTGAAGCACATTGGTCTTATTTTATTTTTGAGGTTAATTTATTACCCAGGCATTCTCAATAGTTACATGCCTTAATCCATCTGCAAGTGGTTGACATCATTCTCAAGTTGAACTTTCATACAAGTTTAACTTCTTAAGTACCTGAGTTCTCAAGTTGGCTTTCAAATAATCATATTACATTGGTTTTAGAGTGGCTTTCATATAAGCCTAACCTCCATCTTTTGCAATGGCCAAGAGTGGCCTAGTTTCTAGCATACATTTGACTATCCACACCACATTTTTAGATTTTTAGAGCATCCATGGGCTCTATGAGCCATCTCACATAACATCTATTCTATACTAGTATCCCTTCATAGCTTCACTTCATGGGGCAATGATGGAGCCAAAGGACTAGCTTGACTTTGTATTCTTAAGAGTCCTATTTAGAGGGATTGGACACATAGTCTAGACATCAATTATCACATAAATGATTTGTTAAATTCACTTAGTTTGTGATGATGGAGACAAAGGGCCTACCTTTATGTTCTTGAGCCACCTTCCAAATAATTGAGCACTCAACTCCTTTCACGATATTACTCTTGATTCAACACATACCCAACATCATCCAACATAATCCAACATCACAATAGGTTTTATATTGGTTCATGTACCCGATGAGGTGTATTCATTCCTTTTTATTCTTATTTTTCTTACCTATCTTTTATATATTCTTATTTTAGATATAAAATATCTATTAATAACTAATGTACTTTATATTTTTTATTACAAATTCACACTTCACAACATGCTCTCTCTATGCACATCTATCACCACATAGCTTCATAGGCTTCTCCTTTATAGATAACTTTAGGTATGCTTTCTATTTTCTTTTATAATAGTATTTCACTTTACTACATCACTATAATAAAGGGAGGAAAAATGTAGTCATATAAAATGCAAAATTCGGCTACTTGAGTATGGCTAATGACACCCAATCCATAGGTCCTCTTACTTTCTTCCACAACCCTTATAGGGTTTTCTTTCTCTAATTCCAAGTCATTCATAACCTTTCAAACTTAACCCTTATAGACCCAACTAACTCTTTTAGGCCTAGACCCATCTGGCCAAGTCTCATTCCCTCTGGACAAAAATGACTAACTTTGATAAAAGTGCATAAACCTAGGGTGTCCTATTTTTGGTGTTGTTATCCAAGTGCAAAATTGGTCCCAAAATTCATATTATTTTGAATCTTTATCTTAATTCATGTCAACCTAATGCAAATTTATTAAACCCATGATCATTAGGTTTCCTATAAAAAGCCATTCAAAGTCCATTTAGAAGGGTTAGCACTCATTTATAAGAGAGAAGTAAGAATATAAGAAAGACCACTCAATCACTCTTCCCTATTCTCTACATTAGGTTTCCAATAGTACTTCAAGCTTATTCAAACCTCTACTCTAGTCCCTAGTCATTCCAAGCACACCTAGTTTCATATTTTACTTGCATTTCCATCACACTATTGCACCAAGCACTTTAATGGGAGAACTACATTAGGTTGATCCCTCTTCAGAGTATTGGTATATAGGTAGCATGCCCACACATGGGATATGAAGTGCATCCGTCATATCCTTTACACACTAACCCCTTTTCCTTATTTTCTAATTTTTTTAATTACATAGAAAATCTAAGTACATGAAGAATCAGATCTATAAGGAGTTCTATTGATAGCGAAGACTTGAAAATTGGTACACAATATCACTTTAAGAAAATGAATAAAACCCAGAAAGATTAAACCCTCAGGATGATAGTGCTGGAGAAGGATTATAGCAGCAGATCCTAGGGTGTCTAATTTTGGTGGTCTTATCCAATCAAAAAACAAAGTTTAGGATCATATTTTGATAGTGTCCCAATATTGCATGCAAATTTCCAGAATCTATCTAAGTAGGAAAAGTCTAGAATAATCCAAGTCATATTTCCTCTCATTTATTACTATTTTAGAAAAGGCAAAAATATAATCTATTTACATAAATTAGTGGCTTACGTATTGCACATTATTTACTGATTTACTTTACTTCAAACCTATTTATTAACTAGGAATAAAAATCCATTATTCTAAAAAATAATAAAACATAAACCATAAATCAAAATTTTGAAAGAAAAAAGAAGATGGCCTAATCCTTTCAATCAAAGGGGATAATACACTTCTTATTATACTTAGAAAACATTAATTTTACTGGCTTAATCTAGAGATAACTACCCTTGATAGAGCAGGTAAATAGGAGAAGGCTACCATTTGTAAATAGGAAAAGTCTACCCTCTGTAAACATATACATGTAGGCAATATTTTTGAAGAAGTTTATTTTTAGATGATTTTAAATTTGACATTGGTTTTACATTAGACTTTTATTTATTTTTATGACCCTTACACCTAGTCTCATGTGACCAAGAAGACACATGTTCTCAACACTAAAGGCTAGATGTAGGTGAGTAAGGGACATATCTCCCCAATGATAATCCCTTATAACCAATAAGATGTAATAAATCACCACCAAGGGTTAGAAAAAGGGTGAGAGCTATGAAACCTTTTTTTTGTATTTACATAAGCATTTTTATTTTCACAAGAGTGTCTAATTTTATTTTTGTAATGATTTTACCCCCAAATTTTGGCCTCATGCAATTGTAAACTAGGAATTTGACTCAAGAGAGGATAGTTAGTATCGTGTTAGTTCCAGAATGAAATCAAAATAAAATAAATACAATAAGTAGCATACATCTCTATGCCTAGACACTAGGGGGAACATAGTTAACAAAACTAAATTTAAAACAAAAATAGAATGCAAAAGAAAAATGATATATGACCTTCCTTGGATGCTCTAAATGGATTATTTAAGTGGATTTCTTGGCTTTTCCTTCAAGATATCTTCTTCAATGGAGTGTGGTTACCTTCATCTCCTCTTGGCACCTTTGGATTTGGCTTGGCTTGGATCAAAATTTTAGCATTATAACACCAATTTTAATGGATTTTATAATTATTTGGGCATAATAAATTTTCATTATCCAAGCTTCAAATTAAATAAGCAAGTCCTCTTATTTATAGATTTTGCAAAATGGTCAGAATGAACTTGAACTATCCATCTCAAAATGAAGATGTGTGGCTAAGAATCCTTTTAATTTTTAAGGAAAAATCAATAAATGCCTTAATAAATATTTGAGATAGAGAGTAAATAAATAGGCATGGAGGGTCTTAATGAGGCATTGGGTGGATTGATGAGATATTTTATGCATTGATGGCCTTGGGATGTTTTCCTAAGAAATGATATCATTTTATGATGTAGATATTCAATATTCATTTCTAAAAATAGATATTCAAAAATATCCATGGAATTATTAATTAGGCTCATGATTTGAATTAATTAGATTTAAGCAAGATTAGTCACTTTGGTGCAAAGTTTGGCCCTTTAGTGCACAAATTAATCAAATGATCAAAATGTCTCATTATTGGTTCAAAATTTGACTAGATTAGAATTAAGATGCAATTTTAGATGCATTAGATTCATTATCCCATTTAGGATGTTTCCAACATAAAATAATAAAGGCACATGTCTTGTGAAATAAATTTGGTAGAAAAGAGCAATCCAAAGCAACCAGGTGTAAAAATGACATTTCGACTCGAAATGATTTGATCAAAGTTAGCTGTCTCATAAAATGCATTGACCCATTTAATGATACCCTAGATAAAATTAACACTTGAATATATCAATTTCAACTCATTTAATGCATTTTAGAGTTTTATGTCAAATGGTGCACTTTGGTATAAATTGGTTAAACTCTTGGTTGGAGGTTATCGGTGGCTAGTTTTAGGTGTCTATAGTTTGCCCTTATTTGGGAAGGTTTTGCAAGCTATAAGCACAGTAAAATTTTATTAAAGAATGAAAAGGTCTTATATGCTTAAAAACTTAACGGAAATTGATGAACTATATGATTCCCCCTTGAGGGAATGGTTGGCATAAGTAGGTCAGCAAACAGTTCCTTCAAAAGAAAGAAGAAAAATGAAAGAACCAAAGAAAGGAAGATGATGGGTGAAAACATAATGAGTTTGAAAAAGTAGTCAAAATCATTTAGAATGCAAGTGGGATGATGTACAATGGTTTTCCCAAAGGTGGTTATAATCATTATACCCTAATAGTGGCAATGTGGTTTGATAACACAATGATTTTCCCAAAGGCTATTATAATCATTAAGAAAATGGAGCTGCCCCAGTTAGGACAGACAAACAAGATAATGACATGCCCCTGTTTGGGAAAAAAAAGTAAATTTGGTGAGAACACAATGATTTTCCCAAAGGTAGTTATAATCATTGAGAATATGGAGCTACCCTAGTTAGGATAGACAAACAAGATAACAAGATGCCCCTACTTGTTCAAAAGAAAGTAAATTTGGTGAGAATACAATGATTTGCCCAAAAGTGGTTATAATCATTGATAAATCTAGGTGGGATAGTGTATAATGATTTGAATATAGGTGGTTATAATCATTGTACTTTGATTATGGAAAATATGATTGATTGGCTGATGATGATGGTAACTTAACATAGAGACTAATGATGAATCGAAACAACATGCTAGTAGGGAGATGATCATCTAAACTAACAAAGGTTCAAATTATTTCATGTTTATTTACTCTATTTGGGATATGATTGGGATGTCAATGTCAAGGATATGTTGATTCCACACTTGATAAGTAGACTTTTTGAATATAATTTTTGTTGTAGCACTTGATGGTAAGCATTATGATAGAACACAATGAGGACTAGGCTAAAATATGCATACGTATTGACTCCCAAGATCTAATACTCAATAGAAAACAATACACCAATGATAAAAACCATGATGATAATGAGAACATATGAATATGGATGGATTTAGGTATAAATGTGTAATGAATCACCCAATGAATGCACATAGATCAAATCAAGGCAACATTACTGAAAGCAAACAAATAGGCACACAAACAACAAACAAAATAAGAAAAGAAATAAATAATAGTTAGTCCCAATGTTAGTAGAAATAACATGATAAACATTATCCCTAGAAAATAGGTAACAACTTAGAAAACAAACATGATGTGGGGAATAGAAGAAAAGGAAGGGGGTGGCTGAGCTGTCTCTATATACACTAAGAAAGTGGACGTTGCCTACATAGTTCCATGGATGTAATATCCAAGAAAAATTTTAGGCCAAATGTAGTTCTCCCAATAAATGGGGAGAAAATGATAAGTAATGAAAATAAACATAATGGATGTGATAGAAGAATAGGAATGGTCTTGAAAAATGGCAAGTGTATAGGAAAAAAATCCAAAAAGGATGGGGAAACTAAGTGATAAGTGATTGTGCTTGTAACTTAGTAAGGGTTACCAAAATTAGTAAGGCAAAGAAGTGGTTAATGTTTTTGGTTTTTTCTAGTGGTTTTACAAAAGTTTTTGGAATTTTTTGAGTATCTCAACTTGATCAAGGATGATGAGAAACTAGATGGTTCAATCTCACAAAATGGTGAGAGCATTACTTAGGTTTCTCTCAAAAAGGTAAGAGTGAGGCTTAGATTACTCAAAAAATGGCAAGATCATGCCTTAAGTTTCTCACAAAATGATGAGAATGGATTATATTGCTTGTAAAATGGTGAGAGTGTGGCTTAAGGTGACTAAGCTGACCTTAACATGTATTGAGCGATGCCTACATATTCATAAAGTAAGACCTTTAATCATTGTAGTTCTACCTTAAAATGGAGGAATCTAACTAGTGTAGCAGTCAATTCAAACAAAATAGGCATGATTGGTATAAAGGCATAGTATAGCATAGATAATGGCTATTTAGTACATTAAAAAATGATAAACAAGTGTTACTCCTAGTTTTCCCATAGGCAGTTATAAATTAGGAAATGATGACTTAGGTTAATGACACTAATTTGCCCATAGGTAGTTATAATTAATGATAAGACTAGGGAGACATTGATTTGACCATAGGTGGTTATAATCAGGCACACTTGGTAAAGAGAATAGAATAATAAATGAAGGATGCAACTACCAAATATTTGTCATACTACCTCTATCTAAAATGTGTGAAAAATTTATTGAAATTGAATTTAAATACTCTTGGTAAAAGTGGTGATGAAACCAAATAGAATGGAACCAAAGTCACATGGCTAGGAAGGGAGGGAGTGATGAAATCAATTGTCAAGGAAGGTATGGTAAAATAGATAGGTGATAGGGAAAGTGATAGGTTGGTAGGTTGATAGGATGATAAAATGGTATAGTATAAAGAATATAGATAAGATGATAAAATTTGAAATGGTCCTTATGGATGTCTAGTGTGGCAAGCCTATATGCTCCTATTCCAAAGTTTGTTGTAATGATGAAAGGACCAACCTAGGTGGGTTTGAACTTACTTTTATGCTTCTTTTCGGTCATGGTATTCTTTTGGTTTTTTTAAGGATAAGATCACCAAGATTAAATTATTTATATTTCATACATTGATTGTAGTGGCCTCAAAGTTGATTTGGTTTTATTTGAGGATAAATTCATGCCTAGCCATCACCTTGAGGGTAATATGCCATATAAAAATGTTGTGTGATGTTGTATTTGGTACATAGCTTGTCGACATCCTTGTTCTTGAAAGATCTTCCATTATTAAATATAATGTCAAAGGGGATACCATAATGGAAAATGAGATAGTTAAAGATAAACTTGAAAATTTTCTCTCCAATCATGTAAGTGATGGGTATAGCTTTAAACCATTTAGTGAAATATTCAGTGGTGGTAAGGATATGCTTATGGCCATCAGATGAGGTGGGATTGATCTTACCAATGAGGTCAAGGCCCCATGTAGCAAATGGCCATGGTGTCAACATTGGTTTCAAAGTTTTTGCTAGGGCATGAATCAAATTGGCATGCCATTAATATTTTTTTTACTTTTTGACATATGCAACTACATCTATGTCCATCGTGGGCCAATAATAACTAGTACACAAGATATTTTTTGGATAGGATGGCCACACTAGTGCAGGCTCCATATACACCTTTGTGAACTTTCCATAATAATAGCGTAGATTATGCCAAAGTTAAATAATGAATCAAAGTTCCATCAAAACTATGGTGGTAAAGGGTTAATCCAAGTAAGGTATAATGATTGGTTTGGTGGATAAAGGCTTTGGTTTATTTTTGATATAGTTCAAGTGGTAAAACTTCGTCATGAAGGTAGTTGTAAATGTCTAAGTACCAGATAGAATTAGGACTAACAATATCACAAATCATCATGATAATTGAAGGTTCATGAGTTGGTGCTAGCAAGTTATCAACAAGGAACTAATACTCTTTAGTTGTGTCTATCTATCAAATCAAAGATCTAATTGTGGTTATATCATCTGTAGTTTTATTACTTGCCTTGGTATATGCTCAAACTAAATGTCGACAATCTATCATTTGAGAGTGTTGACCATAGATTTATATGGAACCAACTTATCATCTTTGGTCTAAAAATGGTCTATAACTTGATTGATGATTAACTAAGAATCACCATAAACTTTGAGATGAGATATGTTCCATTATACAATTTGGTGAAGCCCTGCAACATGTGCTTCATATTTAGTCATGTTGTTGGTACAAGAAAAACTAATCCTAAATTATTTAGGGATTGGATCCACCTATGGTGTAATAAATAAAATACCTACCCCTAATCCATGTGTTGTAAATGATCTAAAAAAATATAGCTTACAGTGTTACTCCTCAAGAAGTGTGTCCATGACGGTCATTATGGATTTATCAAGAAATTGGAATGTGAGTGGCTATGTATCAATAGGGGTTGCTTCAACAAGTTGATCTATAAGAACTTGCCCCTTAATAGATTTTTGATTGATGTATTCAATGTTAAACTCACTTATAATCATGATCTATTTGGCCATGTGGCCTTATAAATCTATTTTAGATAGTAAATACTTGAGTGTATCTACTGTTGAAATAACCATGGTCTTATTATTTAACATGTAATAGCACATATTTTGAGCTATGAAGAGCATGGCTAAACAAGCTTTTTATAAGGGTGTATAATTATGTTTATACACAACTAATGTATGGTTTAAGTAGTACATGTCATGATATTTTCCATTGTCATCGTGTTGAGCCAAAATTGCTCGTAGGGCATTGTCGGTAGCTGATAGATACAATAAGAATGGTTTTATTAGCATAAGAGGCAAAAAAATACATAGATTCTCTAGATAGTCTTTTAGTTGCTAAAAAGCTATTTGGTAGTGATCATCCTCGTAAAATATGAATCCTTTCTTTAGAATATGTATAAAAGGATGACATTTGTTGACCAATTATGATATGAATTATCAAATAGACTAGATCTTTCCCTACAAACTATGGAACTTCTTCAAAGTAGTCAACAGTTTTATCTCTGTTATAGTTTGGACTTTAACCAGATCAACTTCAATGCCTCAATGAGACACAATGAAGCCTAGAAATTTACCTGATGTGACTCCAAAGACACATATATTAGGATTAAGTTTGACTTTGTACTCATGTAATCTTTCAAATATTCTATGTAGCATTGTTGGGTGATCAGCCCTAGTCTTTGATTTGCCAAGAATGTCATCAACATAGTCTTCAACAATATCATGCATCATATCATGAAATATGATGGTCATGGCTCTTTGGTAGGTGGGCCCTACATTATTAAGACAAAATGGCATAACCTAATAACAATATGCTCCCCATGGAGTGGTGAACATTGTTTTATGTTGGTCTTCTGGTGCTATTTTGATTTGGTTGTATCCCAAAAAACCATTCATTAATGAAAAAATTTCATAACCCACTATGGAGTCGATGATCATGTCAATGTTTGGTAATGTAAAGTTATCCTTAGGGAAATATTTGTTTATATCATAGAAATTAGTATATATTCTGATTATTTTTGGCTTTTTACTAACTAGTACAACATTAGATACCCACTCTAAGTAGTCAATGGATCAAATACATCCTACTTCTAAGAGTTTTTCCAAATCTTTCTTTACCAATACAACACTACGAGGATGCATCTTATGCAACTTTAATTTTATTGGTTTGGAATTAGGATTGACCACAAGGTGGTGTAAAACCAAGGTGGGGTCCAAACTTGACATGTTATAATATGCCCATGCAAAAATATCTACAATCTCCCTCAAAAGGGTTGTAAGGACTTCATGCTCCTTCTCAGTAAGTGAAGTACCTAGCTTGATCCAATTTGGGTCATTTGGGGACCTGATGTTAACATTTGTCATATCTTCCACTAAATGGGTCGAACCATCTTCAAAGATATTAGGCAAAGATTTTAACTAGTTGGCAACATTAGAGTCCTCTACTAGGACTGGTTATTTAAGTTCCCCTAGGCATGATGAATCAAAGTTCCCTAATGGAAGGTTTGTCCATGTAAGAAAAACTATTGGAAAATATTGAATGATTCGATCAAAATATTATTATTCTTTAAAAGTAAACTTAGAATCATAGAGAAGTTCATCATTGGTGGTCTCTTAAACTATGGTTGAAGAAGGTTGAACACCCCCATCTAATGGTGCCTAAAATAGGTTTTCACCACTAGACTGGCCTTTTTCTTTACTTTTAACCTAGTCAGAAAGTGCCTCAAAAAGGTTTTCATTTTGGGACCTCAATGTTTTAATTATTTTCTTTTGGCTAAGGGTGTTCACCCGCTCTCCAAAATATGCTATAAGATATAACTTGATTAGGAACCCTAATTTATGGTCCCCTAATGGAACATTATCTATAAGGCTATAAAATCATAGAAAACCTCATCATTTTGAAACACATCAATCGTTATGTTGGACTCTTGTTGGTCCCAGTCTATCAATTAGGGATAATACAATGGTAGTGGGTGGTGACTAATGATTGGGACAAGGGTACAAATAGAATGGGTGTCAAATATATTGGTCTCAGCTAGGTCATCAAAAATTCTATGATCAGACTCTACTTCACTACCAACATCCTCATCACTAGTTGATGGCAATAAAACATGAGTAAGGTATATGGAGTCATTCCTAGGTGATTTAAAACCAAGTCCATAGGGTAATTTGTATTTGTTCATATAAATTGGCTCAAGCATTCCCTATTGATTAGGTTTGAGGCCTCTTCCTTCATAGTCTTGATTCTTCATGATCCTATTAGTAATATGATACAACCATGATTCATCTCCTTCAAAAGGGTCTGGCTCTAGGTTGGATGCTAGTAAAAAAAAGATAGGTTATTTTCCTTTGCTCCATTGTTTCCTTTTTTGATGAAGTGACTTAGCTTTAGGTCTTCCAAAGGAATTTGGATTATATCAAATATTCACAATATGAAAGGTATCATGAATCACATACTCTCTTGGGCCATTAGGTGAGATAGTAGAATGATTGGATATTTCAAGAGGTGGTATGTGGGAAAGGGAATCAAGGGTATTATGATAAATAGAGTTGTCCTCTGATGGATCAAGGAGTATTACTTCTCCCTTATCCTACTTGGCCATTGGATCTATGTCAAAGTGATAGTTATAATTGTTGAACTCAGCCTCTAGGTGTTTGTATTACTTGTATGGATGTAAATATCTTAGTATACAAACTTCCTTCCTTGAATGGGAGAACTTGATACATTGGTGCAATGTTGATGGGACTGCACAAATTTCATGTAACCAAGGTCTTCCCAAAAGCATATTGTATGACAAATCAAGATCAAGCACATGGCAAAGTGTATAATGGGTCAAGGGCCCAAGGATAAATGGAAAACAAATGGTGCCCTATGATTCTCGTTCCTCATTATTATAGGATTTGATGTATATTATCTCTACTTAAAGATCTGCCATTATGTACCTAAGAAGATTGATGAGATTAAGAGATATTATGTTTAGACCTGATCCATTGTCTATAAGGACACGTTTCAATTTATGCCACTTTATGAAAACTTCAATGTATAATGGGTTATTATGTAGCAGGCTAAGGGATGACATATCACTTTGGTTGAAAGTGACTTGTTGGGCTAGAGCTAGGTGTGCAACCAAAGCTTAGAATTTATCAGGGACTATGTCACTTGAAATAGTGGATTGGCTCAGGAAGTCATTCAAAATGTTTTTATGGATTGATGATGTATGAAACAAATCTAGAATAGAGATTTGTGTAGGCATATTTTGTAATTGTTTCATAATGTAAAATTTATTCCTTGGTTAGTGTTAATTGGCTCATTCCACATTTGAATGGATAGTTGGATAATGGGTGAAGTGGTAGATGGTTGTGGGCCTAGGATGGTAATCTTTGACCTCCAAGTTGTGATTACATAATTGGGATTGAATACAAGACCATGATTTATAACAAATGATGGTGATGGTGTAGGACTAGATAAGACAAGTCTCAGTTGTTGATGCACTTGTGTGTGGTTATGAGGCAAGGTCAATTTATTAGTATAAGGTCTAAAAGTGTGAATCCCTATTTACTAGTTCACTTGTGTGTGGTCGCAAGTCAAGGAAGGATTACTAAAGTGATTGGATTGGTTTTGTATGGTTATTAATGGTCTCATCTAATTAGAATTTGGTCTAGCATTAATGGAGATGGTATTAATGCTACCTCCTACAATATGGCCTACAAATATATTGTAGTCATGTGAAACTACATGGTAGGTTTGTTGGTTGTTAGAATTTTGACCTTGGTTCTATCCATCATTCTAGTGTTGTTGGTTTTATTGGTTTAGCCTTTGGTTTTGATACTATTGATTTTTTTGTGGCACTAGTCGTTACTATTGTTGTGGTTACAGTCATTGTTATGTCTAGTTATTATATTAGGGAAAAGGGTTTTGATAAATTCCAAGAGTCTGATTAGAGGTTGAAGCACCACCAACCAATGTGATCTCCCCATTATCTAACACATTATCAATCAAATGCTTGATTTGCACACATCTTCATAAATTGTGCCCATTAACTTGATGATACTCACATAATTAATTTTCATGGTACCAATAAAGATAAGGAATGCTTTATGGACAATGCTTTGGTATAAGCCAACTAATCAGATTAGTGGTGGTAAGTTTGTGAAATATAAAATCAAGAGGCTCTCTAAGGTCACTAAAGATGCAATGAGTAGGCACAATTATTCTTATAGGAAAGGTTTGTAATGGCAAATGTTGATGCATTTGTTACACATGCCTACGCTATTGTGCTTGGTGCATTAGATGAAGAGGTTATTGGGTAAGAGTAAGTTGAAAAGGTGGCACATGCTAAGTGGATGGTGTTTGAACTATTTGGACATGGTGTGACTTGGTTACTCCATTTCCCACAACATACTTATTATGGTTAAATTTCTTTGGCCTATCTTGGTTATTGGCCTATGCTAATTGTGATGCTTGCATTTGGAATTTATTTTGATTTCAGCCATTTCCCTGACTAGTACCTTGATTCTAATTAGTTTAAGTGAGCTTGATAATCAATTTATTAATAAGGGCTCACTCAATCAATAAAATTTATCAATGATCTCTTTGAAAGTATGTGCACATTGTAGTTCCAAATGATAATCTATCTCACTATCCAAATTTTTAGTAAACACAATGGCTAATTGTTTATTTGGTAAACTATGGGTGAATCAGATTGTAAGGGCTCTCCATCATTGTAGATAACTTAAAAAAATATCATCAACCTTTTGCTTTTCTTACGTCAAGTCGACCAATGAAATCTCATGTTCGAGATTATAGGAAAAGTGATTCACAAACGTTTTTGAAAGGTCATCAAAATTTGTTATTGAATTCTTGGGAAACTTTAAAAACCACTCTAAGGCTTGTCTTGTTAGACTCGTTAGGATCAACAATAAAAGGTATATGTCACTATATGACACTAGCTAGTATGTGATAAAAAATTCCATTAAATGGGCTTTGGGGTCACCTTTCCCTTTAAATTTATCAAATTTTGGTAGTTTATATCCTGGAGGAAATGGTATCTACAAGTAATCCATGTTGAAAGGATAAGAGCACACATTTTCAAACTTAAAATTTCTACCCTATCTCCTAGCTTGGATGGTGGCAATTACATCCTTCATCTATTGTAATTCTTTCTCTAGGAAACTTCTGGGAATATTGGCATAGGTAAGTGGTTGAGCAGTCACAAGTGGAGCACTTTGATAAAGGTATGATGGAGGTATTTTTTGGGGTATGTTGGTTTGGTTGGGAAATGGACTAATAATACACATACATGGATTAGGGTTCAATTATTAGAATTACATTTGTAGTTGTGCAATATTCTAGTTAGGGTTGGTTATGAAGGTTTGATGTTGAGGATTTTTAGGTTGAGATGAAGGGATATAACTGTACTACACCTATTGTGGTTGAAAAGGGACATTATATTGACTAATCAAACCTTGTTGTTGAGTGGGAACTTGTGAACTAAGACCCTATTTTTGAATGAGTGACACATTTTAAATAAAAATCAAAGGTTCCCTGATCGGTACTTGAAGAACATTAGAACCTCTTTGTTGCATGAATCCTAGTTGGGAAGTGGGTGCATGTTGGAGATTTAGCATTTACTGAATAGTATTCATACATTGTTGGTTAGACATCATTTGGTTTTAAATTGGCACACTAGCCTATGACTGAAGAGGTATGTTTGCTACTACCTAATGAGGTGGAACATTAGTTTCCCCCTATTGAGGTAGCAACATATTTGACCTCTATTGCATTGGTATACTATATTGTGCCTATTTTTTTAGAATACAACTCATCGATTTTTGAGGAGTAGTATTCATCACATTTGGCTATTAAGGCATGACATTGGTTGTTGGTTGGCTACCTAATCTTTTTGGTTGTGCACTTGAAGAAGTGGTTGGTTGAGGATTGGAAGTAGCTAGTTGAGATTGGGATGTAAAAACTCCTACTCCTTAATTTTGAGAACCACTTACGGTGTTAACTAAAGACACATTTTTTGGCTAGTTATTTATGTATTAACACCACTTTGGTTTGGATGGGATGTTACTTGTGCATTATCCACTATGTTTTGGACACTATTATATATAGAAGTAGAAGATACTTCTTTGATGGTTGGTGTATGAAATAAATTATCAATCGAAGTGTTTTGCATGAATGGTTCTATACCCTAATTTTCTTGACCAGTCAACTCTATTAACACTCCAATTGAGGGAGCTACATATATGAGAGGCTTACTTGACATAGTCATTTTATTAAAATTTCATGCTAGGTTCAAGTAGGTTTGGTATGCTATCTGCATTTGTAAAAAGTGATCCTCCATGAGGTATTTGCATTTGCCAAGCATACTAAGGTCTTGATACATTGTTTAGACTAGAGCTAAAGGATTTTTAGAATAAGAATGTTGATTATAAATTATGTTATGAGGCAATCTTACTAGACTTGGTAAATTCTCATGGGGGAAGTCTACCATAAACTTGGCCCCTAATTCTATGGCCCTAACTAAAATATCATCCTTATTTTATAATAAATGATGCTAAAAAAATAAGGATCATACATGGAAGGTGTATTAATAGAGTACAGTTGTTGGGGAAAACTTTCCTTAACTATAGGTACCGTAGCTAGGTATTGCATGGTTTGTTCTTGATCCTGTTCTAAATATGGTAGTGTATTAAACAAATAGTTATCTAATGGATCTTGGTTTTATGTACCAATTTGAGTGTTATGAGGGATATAAGGATTTGTCTCATAAATAATATTATTTGTGTAGGGGTCTTGTACCATTTCTTCTTGTGCATCCACATGACTAATTCTCTGGACTACACATGAGTCCACTACGATTCTAGGAAAACATGTTGGTATCCATAGTGAATGTGATGCTACATAGAGTTCTATAGACTTTGAAAAAGATAATGTCTAAATAAAGATGATTCAAACTTGGTCTAGATTTAATAAAAAGGATGGAAAAGCTTATGCAAATATTTTTGATAAAAAAATATAACATTAAGTGTCTAATGTTACATGTCTTATACAAAAAGATCAAATAAATGGACCTAATATCAAAATACCAAACTCTAAGGTCAAAGTGTTTCAAATTAGTATAATATAAACAAATAAAAATTTCTAGGTCTTTTGGCCAAATGAAAGTCAAAATTGAAAGGCATGTTCTAGGACTCTTGGTAAAACGACGTCAAAATCTAGACTTTGAAATAGATGAGATTTAAATCTAATGGATTTTAAACACTTCTAACAAAAAATAGGCATTTGACTCTTGGATATAAACTCGATCAAATAGGTATAATGTATGAAATAAAAGGCACTTTTGAGATAGGTTATTTTATTCTCAAATAATGGCCTAAAACTTGATTTCTTTTGACAAATAAGCTAGAAAAAAGTGAATGGCATAACTATGCTAGACAAATACTCACAAGGTACACTCAGATTTAGCTTGGAAAATTTTGGATAACTTGGACTCTATGCAAAAGGGTCTATAATGAAACAATGTTTGAAATGTTTTTAGTAGTGTAACTAAAATACTCAAAATATTTAACAAAATGTTTGTTTTAAAAACTCTAAGATAAATATGTTTCATAAATTTGATAGCGTAACACTACCCTTCGTAAATGATACACACACTCTCAAATTTTCAATAATTTTTCTAAGGCAAAGAGGTTTGCATCAAATGGACTCAAGGAAAAATGGGATAATAAAATTTCACTCATAGAATTCAAGTGCAAGATTTTTCAAAAGATGATTTAAGTCTACCAAGTGTTGATAATGATTATGAGTCTTAAATGACCTTCAATTCAAATGGAAATTTAAACCTAAGTTAAAATAAGTTTAATGTGAAAATAGTGAAACCACTTGACACATCAAACCTTATAACTTATAAAGGTTCATATTCAAATGTGAATTATAAATAAAGGACATAAACAAACTTTGGTAAAAGGTCTAAACTCAATTGGGAAACATAATTGTGCCAAAGTGGATGCTATGACTCAAAGTTTATGATAATTTTAAACAAGTCAAATGTGATTATTTACATGGAAAAAATAATGCCTCCTTGTTCAAAAAAATTTGGGTACCATGTGCTTGTTTTATGTCATTTTATTAACACCAAGTTTTTGACTTCAAACAAGACAAATTAATCTATGATAAAACCAACTAATTAATCTCTCTAGGTCCTAATTTGATAAGGTTGCATGGTATTATTAGAATCCATCTATATACATCATTTTAGAGTATTTTAAGTGTTCATACAAAATTAAATACACATTATAGAGTAGGGTTTTTACACCCCCTTCTCTCAAATGACAATACTACAATATGGAGCTTGAGGCACACCTTGTACCAACAATACTTTTGTGGCAAGTAGGGTTTTTAAAAAAAATATAAGTTTTCAAACATTTATAGATAGATCAATTTAAAAATGACTTTCATGCCATGATGAAAAATAAATGCATTTTAATTGGGTGTCCATGACACTTGGCTTGTTACAAAAAGGTCTTTCCCTTTTTATAACCACTACATCTATCACTTGCTTAGTGTAATATGATGTACAAAGTGCAAACACATCCCATGTGCTTAACCCTAACACTAGAAGGTGGTTTAACCACTCAAAACTTTGATCCTATTGGGAGTGACGAAGTCGATGTGGGGAGATGAAACTCCAAGTAAAATCTTCTCTATAAAACTTGTGGGAGGTAATGAAGTCCCCCTCGTAAGCTAAGTTTGTATAAAATAAATGACTTAAAATATAAATACTTTATGGTCATATCAAGGTCACCCAATACTATTTCAAGGTTTTGGGGATTGTTTTAAGTGACATTCTTTCTATGCTTTAGACTAGGCATGTTTGCAATAAAGATGGTGCTTTTGATTCCAAAAGTTATCTAAAGGGGATGAATGGGAGAGCATATATGCAATGTCCCTCTTTTTGTCAATCAAAAAGTAAGTTAAGAAACTATTGAATACAAAACTTGGACAAATGAGTTCAATTTTAAACACCAAATGAAAATTTGGGAGGTGTTCTTTTAACCCCTTGGTCTTAAGTTGTAACTTTGACAACATAATTATCAAAGCATTCACTTAAGCATCTAAATTTTTCATTAAGCCCCAAAATAAGATTCCTAATTAATTTTAAACATTAAAAAAATGTAAAATGAGAGTGATTTAACAAATTTCAAGTTGGCCTTGCAATGAAAAAGTCAGTATGTCTTTTAGCTTTGAATATATTTTATGTTTGAAATAATAAACTTGGGAAAATGAAGTCTTGGGTTCACACAATGCAATCCCGCTACTCCATAGAGCAATATCATGACTCTACAACACCATGAGCCAAATAAGCAATATCTCCATTCAGGGTAGTTTTAAGAAATCATAGTATAATGACTTAGGCTAACAATCCTGCCATTCAGGTTGATAATTCCATTACTCGGGTTGACAATCCTACTTTTTGGGTTGACAATCCCATGACTCAAGTTTGAATGGGTTTTGTGAAAAAATTATGCAACTTCAAGATAAAATAATAGAATATTATGAAAATTTAGAAAAAAACACATGGTTTAAAGAAATAAATCATAAAAAATAGAGTCCAGATGACCCCAAACCAAGCTCTAGAAATGGTCTATTTTACATGCTATAATATCATGACTCACATTACAATCTCACCACTGAGTCAATCATGGGATTACAATAACATGAATTTGGAGTGGTAGGATTGAAATATCATGACTTCAAAGTTTCAAGATTGTAATACCATGATTGTAGAGTTGTGGGATTTTAATATTGTGATTGTGGAGTTTTGGGATTTTAGTCTAGAGAACAAATCCATGACTTTGCAAGGACAAAACAATTACTTCCAAAAAAAATAGACTTTTGGAAAAAAATTTACCTTCTTTGCTTCCACACTCCAAGATCCTACATGACAAGGGTTATTAGTTTTTTTTAGTTTCTTTATGACCAAATTTGTGAGGCTAAAGTCCCACCAGGTGTGCCATAATGTGAACTAAGAATTTTACTCAAGAGAGGATGGTTAGTATCGTGTTAATTCTAAAATGAAATCAAAATGAAATAAACACACTAAATAGCATACATATTTAGGCCTAGACACTAGGGGGAGCTTAGTTAACAAAACTAAATGGAAAACACAAATAGAATGCAAAATACAAATGATCTATTACCTTCCTAAGATTATCCAAATGGCTTTTTCAAATGGCTTGCTTAGCTTGTGCTTCAAGAGATTTTCTTCAATGGAGTGTGGCTACCTTCATCTCATCTTGGAACCTTTGGCTTTGGATTGGTTTGGATCAATAATTTGGAATTATAACACTAATTGAAATGGATTTTGGAATTATTTGTTCATTATAACTTTGCATTATCCAAGCTTCAAATTAAATAGGCAAGACCTCCTATTTATAAATTTTGTAAAATGGTCACAATAAACCTGAACCATCCATCTCAAGATGAAGATGTGTGGTTAAGAATCCATTCAATTTTTGAGGAAAAAATCAATAAATGCCTTCATAAACATTTGGGATAGAGAGGTAATAAAGATGCATGGAGGGTTTTAATGAGGCATGCGGTGGCTTGATGAGATACTTTATGCATTTATGGCCTAGGGATGTCTTCCCAAGAAATGATGTCATTTGATGATGTAGATATTCAATATTCATTTCTAAAAATAGATAATAAAAAAGATCCATGGAATTATTAATTAGGATCATGATTTTAATTAATTAGATTGAAGTATGATTAGTCACTTTGGTGTAAATTTTGGCCCTTTGGTGCACAAATTAATCAAATTGGTCAATATATCTTATTATTGGCTTAAAATTTTATTGGATTGGACTTAGAATACAATGTCAGATGTATTGTATTTTTTATCCCATTTAAGATGTTTCCAACATGAAATAATAAAGGCATGTGTCTTATGCAATAAATTTGGTAGAAAAGAACAATCTATAGCACCCAAGTGTGAAAATGCCATTTTAACTCAAAATGATTTGATCAAAGTTAGTTGTCTCATAAATCACATTGCCCCATTTAATGATACCCTAGCCAAAATTGGCACTTGAATATATCAATTTTAACTCATTTAATGTGCTTTAGTGTTTTAGGCCAAATTGTGCACTTTGGTAGAAATTGGTTAAAAGCCTAGTTAGAGGTTATCGATGGCTAGTTTTAGGTGTCTACAAAAATTGGTAGGATGCAAGGGATCAGCACAAAGGACCAAGATAAGTGAGTAAATTTACCCTATTTTTAGCCATGCTAATGTTAAATTTTCATAATGAAATATAAGGGGAGACTATATCATGGACAAGCCTCTAAACTAATCTATAGGTTAGCATTTTTCTAAGATATGCAAGAATATGTAGGAAAAAGAGTGTAATATACTTGTAATAACTAAGGAAAAAACCAACGTAAAATTTGGAATTTGAGAATGCTTTCTATGACATTCTAGGGTAATGTGAGAATGGGATACTGTGATATGCCACATTTTAAAAGTTTATATACTGTATGAACTAACAACCAAACAATTATTGAAAAACACATTTAAGATGTAGGTGAATACATAAAATATGAAAATGTAATGCAAATGAAAGTAGTGTGATAATGAAAGTGATAGATATAGAAGATTTTTGGTGCAAAGAGTTCATAGACTCACCAAAATCCTTGTCCTCTAAAGTGAAAAACTGATAGGATCCATTGTTAAAGTCTTCTATCACTAGGTAGGGACCTAACCAATTAGGTCTAAACTTTTGATATTCTCCTTTATTATTATCAATTATAATATCAAGTCTATGGAAAAGGTCTCCTACATAGATTAGGAATTCATGGATGTTTTTTTTATACTATCTACCCATGCAATTAACCTAAGAAATGTGATTATTTATGGTGGTGATTTGATGTTTGTTTAAGAGTTCTAATTGGGTTATCCATGCCTCTCTATAATCTAATTATTCAAGAAGGCCCTATATGGAAACATGAAATATGGGTATTTCTACTTTTAAGGGTATAATGGCTTAAAACCTAAACACTAGTGAATATGGGGTTGCCCCCATAGGAGTTTTGATAGTTTTCATGTAATCCCATAATGATAGACAAAGATGTAGATGCCAATATCACTTATAATATCTAAATGTTTTAACCAAAATTTACTTTAGGGTCTTGTTAGTAGCCTCGACTTGACCATTATATTTAAGATAATATAGGGAGGTTAAATGGTGTGATTTTAAAAATTTCTTACATAGCTCATGAATTTCAAGGTTCTTGAAAGGGGACCCAGTATCAGTATTGATGACTTACATGACCTAAAATTAATAAATGATTTTATTTAGAATAAATTTTGTGATGATAGATCTAGTGAATATTGTCAATGGAATCAATTCTTCCTACTTGGTGAAATATTAAATTTTCATTATGATAAAGTGATGACCATTTAAATAATCTAGGGAGAGTTTACCTACTAAATCCAAGTCCCAATTGGAAAAGGGACATGTGGTGATGATGGGCTATAATGCCCTAGTAGGAACATGTATTTCATGTAAAAACATTGACATTTATTGTATTTATATACAAATTCAAAATCATTATGGTCTAGATTGGGACATAAGTATCTCATCTAATGGATTTTTTGGGAAGTTGTATGGCTACCAAAGTGTCAACCACAAATGTCACTATGATAATGAAAATTAATTTTTATGACTCTTCCTAGTCAACACACTAGAGTAACATGTTGTCAAAGGCCTTGTCATAAAGGATGATCTCCAAAATAACATACTTGGGTGTGATGACACGTAGATGCCTTTTCTTCTATGAGTTGGCACATTCAAAGTAAGTGTGGTCAATCAAGTAATTTATGATGTCTATTTACCAAGGTGAGGAGTGAATAACATGATTTTATACATAGTATATTAGCTCATTGGGGAAGTTGGTATCGACTAGGTCATTAATTTCTAAGGGTGAATCAACCAACTAATTGATAATGATCTATCCCTTAATGTAATTATAGTTGACATTCATTAAATCAAACTTGTTCAAGAGTGTGATGAAGTGCCCAACCTTATTCGAGAGAGCTGGTTGAGTTAGGAAAGTTCATAGGGCTTGATATCTCATGATAACTCTTGTCTCTTGATTAAGCATATATTTTTGTAATCATTTGGTTGCAAAAACTATTACTAAATATTACTTTTCATCTCGAGTGTACCACATCTTGTATTTTATGAGGGTTAGACTAATGAAATAAATAATGCATTCCTTGTTAGTTTCATCTTCTTGAGCCACTTTGTAGGTGAAGGATACCTCAATTTATCTAATATAAAATATAAAAGGCTTATCTAGCTTAAGTTACATGATAATAGGGGAGACATAAGGAAGAATTTTACTACCTCAAATGCCTCTTGAAAATCATTTTTCTAAGTTAGGAAACTCATATTTTTGAGTAGGTTGTTGATGGGATGAACAACATAGGCAAGATTAGGAATGAATAATCAAATGGATCCTAACTTGCCTAAAAATGTTTATATGCCTGATTCATCTATGGAAAGGAGAATTTATAAGATTACTCAAATTTTAATAGGGTAAATATCAATTCCACACTAGGAGATGACATACCCTAGGATTTTTCTGCGAATGACTCCAAAAACACATTTCTTTGGGTTGAGAGTGATGCCATATTTAATTAAGTGTGTTATAATGATGCATAACACCTATAAATGGTCTATATGTCATTTCACTTTTTCTAAAAGGTCATCCACATATACTTCCACTATATTGTGAATGAGATCATGGAATATGTGGCATGGCCCTTTGATATGTTTCCCCTACATGTTTGAGATAAAAGGGCATCACAACATAGTAAAAGGTCCCCCAAGGCATAGTTAATGAGGTCTTGCTTTAGTTCTCATCATAAATGAAAATTTGGTTGTACCCAAAAAACCCATCCATGAGTAATAACAACTCAATACCCTAGAATAGCATTGACGATGATGTCAATAGAGGGGAGAAGGAATTCATACTTTGGACATGCTTTGTTAATGTCCTAAAAGCATATGTAAATTATAATTTTATCATTTTTATTGATAATGAGGATAATATTAGACATCCATTAGATTATTACACCCACTTAATAAATCTAACTTTTAAAATTTTGATGATTTCTCCTTTTACCATCAACATGACCTCAAGATTGATGGCTTGAGAGTTTATTTGGTAGGATTTTCATTAGGAATTGTAACTAGGTTATGGAAAACTACATTAGGGTTGATGCCTACTATGTCAGTGTAGGATAAAGAGAAAGTTTCTGATAGTTCTGTGAGGAGTTACTTGTGTCCTTCCAACTCATTATTAGAGAATGAAGACCCCAACTTGAGAAGTCTAATATTCTCTTGTATCTCGATGTTAATGTTAATTATTTATTCAATGAGGAAAGCATTTCCATATTAAAACATGTTAGGGAATGGGATAATATTAGGATATTTAACCTATATATTAAATTATTATGTTCATCATCAGAGGATAGGTAATCCTCAACATGACAATAAGAATTGCAATATTTATTTCTAAGGACTGATGTTGAGTGGGTAAGTTAGAAGCCCCTTTTATGGTGGAACAATGGGAAGTCATCATAGGCTTGTAAGAAATCAATAATGTCCTCATCATTCTTAGATAGATCAAGTATGATGATACTATGATGTGGGTAATTTTTTGGTTATAGGAGTCTTACACACAAGAGGCTCTATCCTGATTGAGACTACGAAATCAGATTTTAGTATTGTTGGATGGGGGTTAAATCAAAAATATGAGGAAAATATGGAGTGAGATAGAAGGTTATTTTCCCTAGGGACTTATTATATGGAAATGAAGTTAAATTCCTTAATGACCTTGTGTAAATTGGTCTTGTATAGTTGAAGGTGTTTGGACTTGGTTTGATAGACTTCATAAACTATGTTCATGACTAACTATGAGTTGTCTGGATCCTTAAGTTTTGAATGCCTAGTAATAATATAATGAACATGCCAAGAAATAGGTACTTATACTTATCCCCATTGTTCTTACACTTAAAGTCTAGCTTGAATCCAAAAGGCATTACCAACCCTTCATGGGAAATGAGAATGACTCCTACCCTAGTGCCTAAGTGGCACTTAGCACCGTCATAGTGAAGGATTCACTAGTCATGTGTAGAAGGGGGCCAATCATTTGGTGAAGCTTCTTGGTCCTCCAAAATCTCAACCATATCTATATATAAAATGTTACGTAATACCTTTTAGGGTCTATGTTTTCAAGACTCAAGAACATAATGAGTCTGACCCCTTTATGGGGAAAATATAAGGGCTTACAAAGGTGTGAATGTCTCAGCCTTGTGTTGTGGATTAAGGAAGGGGAGAGTTTATAGGAACTTAAAGTGTTGTATTTTAAGCTCTGATTCAAGGTAGGTAAGTGCCTATAGAACTTCAAAAAGTTATTTTCTTAATATTTTCATAGGATTGGAATTATAGTAACATAATTAGGGTTTTGCTTTGGCATAAGGAGTATCTAAATGTAATTAAGATCTCACTTCAACATAGGAGGTGGGAAAGCCTACAAGAATTTAGTGAGCAAATTTCTAGGGGTTTCCTCCTTCATGAAGGAAAAAAGGCCTTCATATTAGGGATCCTTTGGTAATCATGGGTTACGATGTTAATATCTATCCTACCTACCATCATGATACAAATTATCTCATTGAGTAATAGCACAATTGGGGAATGAGTAGTTTGGTTTCCCATTAGTGAGCTTGAAGTGTAATAATAAATAAAACCAGGTGCAAGCTAGAGTAATATGGCTAGCATATCTAAAAAGAGAAAAAACTAATGGATTAAGGACTCTATAAAATTGATATATCCCTATCATAACATGATCTACAAGAATAATCTAAATTGGTTGATAAGTGACAAGGGTAGAATGCAAAGTGAAACTTGTATTTGTTCATTTAAATGTTGAGTGGTATTATTGATAGTTATTGGAATAGTTGTTATGAAGGGGGATTCCTTTAATCCTGAAAACCTATACCATGCAAAGGTATAGTAGGCTATTTAACCCTCTAGGGATTAATGGCCTTGAGTTCTAGAGAAATTGAAGGTCCCCACCATGCATGGGTCAAATGGGAGGATGAGGGGAGTGTCTATCTCCAAAAGGTTGATAATCTTGGTTATAGACATAGTGAATATTGTTGAAATAGTGATTGGTTTGGGGTTAGTGGTACTTTCAACTATTATAATGTATTTTTATCTTGATTTGTCTTTTAATAAAACTTTTAGTATTTTCAGATCCTTATTTAGGATGACTACTTTGGATTTTACGGATCTAGTAACAATGATAAATTATGGGAGTTTTGTGATCCCATTTTTAGGTAGGTGGTAATCAATGTGAAATATAGGTTGCTTATGCATGATTTCTTGAAACATGTCTAAGGGCTTGGGATCCCCCTGGGCTATGAAGACCTTTTCTAGGTGTAAGAATTATATTTGATGGAATAGGTTTGAAGGGATAGCCTTCATCCCATGTATCCAAGGCCTTCCTAGGATTATAATATAATTTTTGTATTTATCTATGACATATAACTCCATTAGCACCATTTTGGGGCCCAAATTGATTAGGATCATGATGGCCCCTATGAAAGTAGACTTGAGGTTGTCATAGCCTCGTAGGGTGTTTCATGTGGTGGACCGATTAGTTCCCCATAACCCAATTTTGATAGGAAGGAACATAGGATGACATTGAATTACATGCCATCATCAAGTATATCTCTCTTTACATAATTTTTATAAATCCATACCTATATAATTAAGTCCAAGTATCCCCTCCTTTTCTTCTTAGAGTTAGGTGAAAGGCTTCATAAATTGAAGAAATAGCTAGTATCATGTGATTCTTGACCCGATGGAAACATGTCCAAATCAATGTGATTAGTTTGAGCTTATAGAGGAGGAGTAATACTAGATAAATTACCTAGACCTAGGGAATTGATCAAGGTTGACCTATAAGAAGGGGAGTTCTTGAGCAAGTTTAGGAATGAAATGTGGGAGAATGTTCTGGTTAAATCTTATATTAAATCATAGTTACCCATATGTTTAGGAATAAATTTTATTTCCATAAAATTTGAGGGATGGAGGGCCATAGGTCTATACTCTCTAGTGAAATTAATGGTGTTTTCCTCCTTTTCAAATTCTATTTCTATGACCCATATCATTCTAGTTTTACCTTGCACTCCAAAATGAAGAACTACATCAATGTTCATAGTCCCAAAGGTGGAGGCTTCAACATCATGAGTACATGCTAGTATGGGTTAGCTATGATGAATAGGGTAGTTAAATGGGGTGTAAACCTATTTTTGACTTTAAGTAATGTATGTTTGTGATTAGGTAAGGGGTTATGATAGATTTAGAGATTCTGATTTTGAGGGGTGATATGATTGATTGAAAAGACCTGGGAACTTATGTTAGCATTCCATAAGAATATGTCTACAAATGTTTACCTCTAATTTTATAGGATTATTTGTATATATTTTTTATATTATCTATATTTTTGAGTGTCATGACCAATAACTTGATGGAAGAGGAAACAAACATTGGGATTGTAGTCTCTAGGTATCATGTTTTACCACTATTGCTTGAACCCTTGTTGATTTTTTTGTTGGTAATAAGTTTGGTTCTAAAACTGGGGGTATCATTCACTTGGTTGGTATTGATTTTGTTTATATTTTTTATTTTATGCATTTTGTGGTGGTGGTTAATTGAATTTGATCTCATGGATGGTAGGAGGGGGATTCTATTTTCTAGCCTCTATGTTGTTGTTAATGTTGGTGTTATTTTTGGGTTGATACGGGTTATTTTTCATGGGATTTGTCTTTTCTCTAGTTGGTGATGTCTTATATAGTGGAATTATTATTTAAATTTAGGATCTTGGAACCTTGGTTGTTGGCATTGTTTGGACTCACACTTAAAAACCCCCCATTATTTTGGATTGGGGTGATAGTGCACCCATTGATCCTGTAAGTTCACCAACCATAGTTGATATCCACTTAGTCAATTTTCAAGGTGATATCAAGGGCTTATTCATAGTATGGATATGGAATTTTTTTTGACATCCTCCCTCATCTCCTTATTAAGGGAATGGAGGAATATATTGTGCAATTATTGTTGATCTATATTGGGTTTGCTAGTAAAGTAATATAAGACCTACCACCATATTATAATGAAATAATAGATGATGCTTTATGTTTTTGCTTGATGTTCAAGAATTTTCATATGTTAGTATTCAAGAGTTTATACATATCAAAATATTTAATAAACTTAGGCATGAGTTGTTGGAAAGAATGTATAGACCCCATAGGGAGGTGGTAATATCAATCGAGTGTTATCTACTATAGGGTTTTAGGGAATATTTTTGCAACAAAACCATCCCAATGGAGGAGTTACCTAATAGATGTAGTGTAGGATTTTAAATTTTCATTGGGATATCCTTCCCCTTTGAATTTGGGAAGGTCTAGAAGGGGACATCAGAGAGGAACCCCCCGCATGTTGTCATCGAGAGGTTCCTTAAGGTACTCAATGCAACTCACCATGTTGTTAAAGTCTTTTTTTATCATAGTGGGGCCAGAATGAAAAGGTGGGATTGCATAGGGGTTGGTTTGGTAGCCATTATAAGGAATGGAGGTAAATTGGTCAGGCAAAGTGGAGTAAGCTAAAAAATAGTTATTTGACTAATTAGATTTAAAATACATGTATTGAAAATAAGTGGGAAGGTTGTTAGACGTAAGAGGTGTAATGGATTATTACATTAGGGTATACATGGTTTATGTATAACCCAGTGATACATAAGGTGGGATATAATATATATGAAAAGGAGGAGTGTATATGGGAGGCACATAACTTAGAGGTGTGAAGAACAATGGATTATTGGCTACTAAGTCATTTTGAAAAGGTGAAGTGTAAGTGTACATGCCTCCCATTTGGGTTTGAATGGGTTAGTGATAATATGAATGAGATTTAGGGGTGTTAGGGTTGGGGAAACATGAGTGAGGATATCCATAAGGGGTTGGTGAGAGATAGGGTTTGGTGAGGGTATAGGTTCCTACTATAGAGGAAACATATATTATTAATATTATAGTACTGACTGAATTGGTGCTTGGATGAGAGGAGGACAGGGATGATCTAGTGTATGAGAATTTGGGTCCATCCCCTAACCTAGAGCTTGTTTTTTTCTTCTCTAGGTCATTAACACAAGTCACTAGGGTGATGATGACTTAGTTTGGGCCCATGTTGGTGTTAGGCCTAAGGACTTCCCATATAGGAGGGGTGAAGATGTGACATGGGGTAGTTTGAATAGGTTCGTTTGGGATGGGATCCCTAGGGATTGTGTTTTTAGTTTTTATAGGTGGGTTGGAGGCATCTTGAATCCTAATAGGAAGGTGTATAACCACTTACATATGATTGACCTTATCCTCTAAGTGATGTATCCTTCCTAAGTAATGATCATATTTGGATATGATTTCTATGTCTAAGATTTGTAAGATGATGGATGGAATCATGTCCATGTGAGGCGTGACCAAAAATTCTTTAGTAAAGATCATAGTGTTGGAGTTGGTGTGGTTATTTGTAGTTTTAGATACATCTTGTATTTATTGAATGGAGACTCCAATTGTGGTATAAGTGTTGGGATGAGAGTAATCATAGAGTTGGCAATCTATGTTGGTTTTGAAGGTTGGGTTCTTCTAAATCATCAATGAAGGCTCACTAGAGTTGAGTTGGATTCCCCTATATAATTCAAGGCTAAGATTTCTACTTGTCATATCCAAACATATTTTGGGGGTATATGAATACCCATAGAATAAATGGAAGGAGGGAAGATGGAGAAGGAAGAAAAGAAGAGGAAGAAAGGGACACATAAATTATGAAATCCTTCATGTTGGGTTCACTAATTTGTATGCACACTAATAACACATACTAAACTATGCACTTAACTCCCCAAGGTCAAGCCAAGGTAATCAACATGATTGATGGGGCTATGGATTGGGTTGGTTGTTGAGCATAATGGAAATAAAAATAGGTGGTGGAAATGGGTTCTCTTGATGAAACCAAAAGACACCAATGATGTCTTAATACTCATTAAAAGTATCAAATTATGCCAAAATAGAGATCTAGGTCCTTTAGTTTATGCGATCACAAGAAGGTGAAGCTCTTGTTCAATGCTAAGCCTAGGAAAATGGGTCTACTTTATCAAGTTGGCTATGCCCAGTCAATTTCATCCATAAGATGTGAATTATATAAGACAAGGCTAGACCCAAGGAGAATAAGGAGGTATTAATGGGAAATTAGGCCTAAATGTTGTTTCACTAATGTCCTTTATTTTGAGGAAATATGATGATGGGTTGATCAAGGATTCTTTATTTTTCCTTTAGGGCAATAAAGGAATGAATAATAAGATGAGGAATTGGTGTGGAATGGAAGACTTCAAGTCTTAGTTTGGTGTTAATATCTAATTATATGGAAACTAGAGGAATAGGTTATCTAACCCTAGGGAATAAACCATGGTGGACAAGACTAGGTGTCTTAGGAAGGATCATCCAAAGGAAGTTAGGCAAAAGCCAATGTAAAAGCATATGAGCTTATTTACGTAATGGCTTGTGGTATATGTTTATTAAGATGTTTTAAGAAAGGATTTATATAGGGTGTTTTCATGGATAGGAATGGTTTGGATGGGTATTGAATGCTTACATGTTTTGGAAATGCATCTAGTGATCTCTAGATTCTTTCATGTGTTGGAAAGGCTTCTTGACACTATTTTTCTTATTTTTGACTTGATTTTAGGGTTTTTTTAATTTATTAAAGTAAATGTTTGCTTGCTTGGATTGAAAATATGAGAGAATATAAATGACAAAACCAAAATTAAATGAAAAAAAACTCATTTTTACCCTTTTTCAATCATTCATAATGAATGCAAAGGAAAGAGAAATAAATATATACTACTATGCAAAATGTTTAATTTTCGTAGCTTTATCTAGATGTAAACTAGGTGGTGGTGTTTTTTTTTCTTTTCTTTTTTTTTTTTTTTTTGTGAGGGTGGATTAATTATGATATGTCTTCTAAATATGTAATCAATTCCAAAATAAATATGATCTAAAATAACAATGTCACAACACTTTTTATTAACTTTCTTTGCTTTCTTTGTCTACAAACAAGCTTTTCAAATGACTTGATAAAGAGAGTGATAAAGAATGAAAATTATAATTTTATATATTAAAATATGGTATCAACACTTTTAATCTATAAAAATAAATAACAATTAGAGATATGATAGCTCTATTTGTGTGTCTAAATTTTTATAGGTTATTGCGATTAACTAGCTCGTTGTTTATAATGTAAGAAACTTGTTTTGATCTTGAAAATGAAAAACTATGTTGGCTAGAAATATTTTTGAGAATTTACTAAGAGCTTCCTATGAATTAATTATGAAATGCTTTTCTAATGGATATAAAATAAATTTATTTGAATGCAAGCAAATCAAAACTAGCTACTTTTTTTGGTAGTAAAAACAATGAAAATAAATAAGTCTCTCTGCCTATCAAGTTTGATATTTTTTGAATAAAAATAGTAATCTAATTCAAAAAAAATTACACTAATCTAAATTTAATAAATAAAAAATATTGGAAATCAAAGAGAAATCCAACTTGACCAAGGCATACATCATCTAGAATGCATGTAGTATGTTGATAAGAGGATCATCAGTATGCTATCTCCTTTTATCCTTCTAGGAATTATGGGAACTCTCTAACTGCAGGATACACAATCTTTGGAATAAATGTGGAAGGAGAGGAGACAACCAAAAATGGAGAACAAATAAACTAAGGTTGATCATTGTTCCAGTTTGGAAAGGATATATTGTTGGACCAATAACACTTCTTCACTTATGGAACTATATTCAACATGAAAACTATAGAGGATGGATCTTCAAAAAATTACAGTAGGACTATGGCTATAAGATATTCAAAATAAAAACTTCTAATTTCAATTTTCAAATATGAAATTAGGTCAAAAGTGGTCTTTTTGTATAAAGAGTTGGGAGTTTTCATGAGGGAGTTCAACTAAGTCCAACTGAGAGTTCAACTTGAGAAGATCTAAGAATGGAGAAAAATAGAAGAGGGAGTGAGTTGAGCCTAATTGAAGGAAAACAAAAGATGATAAAAATTAATAAATGTGACACTAAACATGTAAAATGTGTCAAAATTAGAGTTATAGGAGATAATGTTAGAAGACGTGAAAACTATGACAAAACCACCCTTATTTTTAGGGGGTGGTTATGAAACTGCCACCTTAGAGGACAAAACCACCCCTCCCTACTATGAATTTTCCTAACATTTTAAACAAAACTACCCTTATACGATGGGTTTTTTAGGGTAATTTACACAGCCTACTTGATGGGCATTTCATGGATAGGGTGGTTTTGTAACTCAAAAAGAGGGTTTTGTCACCATAAAGGGTAGCTTTGCCATCAATAGAATTTTTTGAAGACAAGACCAAGGGTAACTATAAAGGACATAAAAAATGGGTTTTGGATGTCTAAGAGAGAGAGAGGAGGAAAAATATGGAGGTATGTTTAGAGAGTTCCCACTTATGAGATCATTACACCATCATTGGACATGTTATGTCAATCATCTTTCATCGTGTAAAAATTGGGTGCATATAGTCTGCTTGATTAGTCCCATACAAATCAATATATCTCCCTTATTAGGTTGAGTAGCCTAATATAAATTAATGAAACACTATCCTTTCTAATAGATCCATCAATAAATTAGTTGAAGTGACTATGTGCATCAGGTATGTGTGTGTAGTTTAGAGTAAAAATTAGGGTAAAAAGATCAATTACTCATGGTCCACTTTAGAAGTGCACTGGCAAACTACAAGATTTTCTAAATTAAAATGCGACAACTTAATTGAGATTATTATAACACTGAACTTGTTAAAATACCCATACTATTAATTTTTAAAACAATGGAATTGTTGAGAGATGTAATAAAATAGAAGGGTTTAGGATACTTTATATCAATCAGTCCATATCCACTTAAAATGTGTACCAATAAAGTATAATATTTTCCATATCAAATTGTGCAACTATAATTGATATTCATGCACTAGCCTTGCTGAAAAAATCATAAATATACTATTAGAATTGAATATAACTTGCAATGATGAACCCAATGAATATACTTTTGGAATTGAATAGTTCTATTGCAATGAACCTATATAGAACTTGTTGTGCAGTCATAATTGAGATCCTTACACTGATATTGATAACAATATTAATTAAGATTTAAATTTATTTGTGAGAGATAACTTAATATATCAATATACACAAGAAAAAGGTTAAATATATTCTTTTTATAGGAGGCAAATATATGAAATGAATTTGGCTTGAAATAGAACATTATTACAATTATTAATTTATTATTTAATTACTTTTGATTGAACTATTTATTGTTATATTAAACAAAATGGAGTCTCCTTTGGTCCCATAAATGGAGAAAATGTGTGAAGGGGAAAGAGTGTGCAACCACATTTTACCTTGGCCCAAAGAGATAACTATGATTATAATTAGTTTTTATTCTTCACAATATCACAATAATTGATGGTATAGGGTGAAGTGATTCAAAAACCATTTTTTTCTAAATCTCCATAAAATTATAAAATCATGATTAATTAAAAATGTATGCAATATTTTTCATGTATAGAAAAGGGTATTTCTATTTATATCATTCATACCATCTCAAAAAACTTAAAGGCCCATATTGTACACTTTATTAGAGAGTAGAAATTTCATTTTATAAATTCAAATAAAACACATGGCATTGTTTTCCTTAAGGAAGGTAAACAACATCTTTGGTCATTCATTTTATATTATCCAACTTCTAAATGAAAAAAAAAAAATTATCTTCTTTAACATATAATTAGTGAAACTATTTTTAAACAACCCTTAAATTATTAAATATTTTGATATAATATTTACAAGGTGTTTAGATACATGGTTTAAATCTTAATTACTTAATCAATGTTGGCTTTTTGAAATATGTTATATTTTTTTATGATTAATATGTTGTTTTATAACTTAATTTATGAGGTTAAATAATTTTATATCAAAAGTGTAAAATAAACTTTCTTACAATCACTAAGAATTTTAATATATCCTTTTAAATATGTCTCTTTCCAAGAAATAATATTTTACAAATTTATTATATTCTAGTATAAATTAAAATTATATGACCCTTTTTAAAATGTTCATCTTCCATATAAAATACCATCTTCTATATAAAATATAAAGTGGTATGTTTGACTTACTCAATACCATGTTAAAATTTTTAGAGCCTCTATGTGGAGCCTAAATGGTGAATGAGATAGAGTGGCTTGGGATAACAATGAAATATAAGGAAATGACCTTTGGACACCATGAATATCCCTTGTCTATTCAGATCATGCAATTTTTTGGATAAATAGGAGAGACAAAGGAGAAAAAATCCACCCAAAATTCCAACTTATACCAACATTTACATGTCATAAGATAAATTTAGGATCAAATATTGGTCAATACATTTTTCCTATACCATTAATCCTGAGATATGTGTGAAAAATATGAGTTGTCTTTCTAGCCCAGGGAACAAAGTGAATAATGCACACTTTCTCCTTTTGAACATTCATATATCCAATTTATGGTATGTTTAATTAGTTCATTAGTTTGAAATTCCATCGTAACATTCATATATAGAAGTCTAGTCTAATTCTTACCTTTTTTTTATGAAAACACTATTTGATGACCCTATTGTGAAAAATGGGGTAGATCCTATAAAATTAAATTTTAACTATATGTTTTACATTAAAGTGCCATATTTGGAACATGTTGATCATGCTTTGACTCATGCATATAGACTGATTGGGAAGGGAAATAGATTTTAGACTCAATCCACTTAATTGTACTTGTAAATTACTAAATGATACAATAATTCTTATATTCGGTTATACTAAAATCATAGTTGAGATTATTATAAGAGACACCTTGAACTTGGTGCATAAATAATAGCCTCGCTAATGGAAATGACTAGCTAAATGTTTGGTCCATGTTAATTATTTGGTCACGCTCTAAACCCATTATATAGACTAATTGGGACAGTTAACATCTTATAATATTGATCCTCTTAAGTGCATCTATCTTTTTTTTTATTAGTATAAAAATTCCATATTTTGTTTTACTACTATCATAATTAATATTTTGTATCAAACACCATGATCTTGGTGTAGACATAATACCTAGACAGATGGAAATGACTAGATATATTTTTTTAATATGTATTCATTGGTTGATAGTTATTTGACTTCTCCATAGAAGTTAATAAGGATTTATACTATCTTTTAAAATATAGGTCCAAAAGCTATGGCAAGGACCCTAGATAAGTTTGGGATAAGTGTAGTGTTAGTGATCAACTTCAGGTAAACCTGATCACCTGCAGTCTCATTACACATGTCAAAAATGTTCAAGCAAGATATAATATGATAAATGATAAAATGTTTTTTATAAACATGGTTATACCAATCCTTGAAGTTAATATGATCTATTATAGGCCACCCACCCATGTAGGTAGATGGGTAGATCAAATATAAGATCAGATGGGCCTTTATTATGGGTAGATAGATGACCCTAGAGATTGAGATGTGTGAGGGCCTCTAGGATAGTTATAACCACCCTCAGTTGAGGGCCACAATCATATGATTTAGGGTGTACATACATCATAATTATACCTTGGTTAGAGAACCAAAAATATTTTTGGTTTTGTTGTGAAATCAAGCTATTAATTTTATAAGTAGGCTACTAATCTATGTAACAAAGATCATATGCACATTCAAAATAAGAATAGGAAAAAATAGGAAGAAAAATATTTACAATGCATATTTCTTGGGCATAGTGAAGATTTGAAGGTCTACCCACTCATGTATCCTAATACCAAGAATTTAATATCAATAAATATATTTTATTTGATGCAATGAGTGAGTCTAATCCACCATCCTGAGAGGCACTTGATATAGGCATCATTCTTATAAAAATTTATAATTTTTATAGTGGTAGTGAGGATGAGGATAATGATAATGGTTTTCCATGTCCTCTAGCTTCACCACCCACTAATAGTGTTCAATGTATGACCAAGTGATATATAAGTATAATCTGAGATGAAAAATATGATGGAGTCACATACATTTCCACTTCAAGACTGAGGACTCGTAGCATGGCTCATGAAGATGTAAATTTGGTACTTGAGAGCACAGTTAAAAATATTTTGATCCCTCAATGGTTCATGAAGCTCAAGAATAAAATATTTATAAAGAAACCATGGATGGAATATATCAGTCACTGATGAAAAAATACATGGAAACTTAGTGACCTTCCAATGTGGAAAAAGCCTACTAATCGTAAGTAGGCATTTAAGATCAAGTGAGATGAAAATGGTATCATTTCTAAGTAAATACTTGTAGCAAAGGGAATCACATAAAAATAAGGTATTGATTATGAGGATATTTTTTCTCCCACAACCAATAAAAATAATATGAGAATGGTATTTTTCTATGGTTACATAGTTTATCCAAAAATTCCATCAAATGGATGTAGAAATTACCTTACTAAATGGATATGTGCAAGATGAAGTCTACATGACCAAAAGAGAGTTTTTTACCATGCTTGGTAATAAATAAATGGTGTATATAATTATCAAGTATTTATATGTTATTAAATAGGATCTCCAATCCTCACACATCAAGATTAATGAGCATATCGTGCAACATGGATTCCATTAGATTTGATATGCTATGAAATTATACCTTAAGGAATAAGGGAGGTTATTTTTCTCATAGTATATGTGAATGATCTAGTCATCACTGGTATCTTAGTGAAGATGATTGATGCAATAAATATTGATCTCAATAAATCATTTGACATGACAGATATCGAGTTACTGCTCTACTATCTTTGTTTGGAGGTATGGAAAAAGGGACATCACATTTTTATGTCTAAAATGAACTATGCCAAGATTATTATCAAGAAATCAAGATGATAGATTTTAATCATTTTTAGACACCCATGGAGATAATTTTTTTTTCTCTCATTCAAATCCATTACCAAAAATTAAATTCCACTCTCTATCACTAGTTGATTGGGAATGTCATTTACTTGACTTACACTAGTACATATATCAACCATGATGTTAGTTATCTTTAAATATTCTTGTAGTAATCAAATTTGAGTCATTTAAAATAATTAAAGTGAATATCTATATATATATATATATATATATATATATATATATATATATATATATATATATTCACTTTAATTATTTTAAATGACTCAAATTTGTAGTAATGACTCAAATTTGATTACTACAAGAATATATATATATATATATATATATATATATATATATTCAAGGTATTTTGGATCATGGCCTAAAATAAGAGAATAATGATCGATTATTACTAATAGGATATATGGATGTAGATCATGAATGTTTGATGGATGACAAGAAATATAGAACTAGATTTTTATTTATTTCTACAGTCTGATCCTATATCAAGGGGGAGAAATAATAAAAAAATATTGATATTCCACTGAGGCAAAATATTTTACAATGGGAGGAACTATTTGTGAAGTGATATGGCTATCTGACATACTTGAAGTATTGAGAGTACCACAAGGACAAACAATGATTTTTTAACTTTTTTGAAATACAATGTTTCATGAATGAAAAAATAACATCGAGGTTAAATTCCATTTCATAAATAATTATGTTCAACAATACAACATTTAACTCCAATTTTGTCTCACTCAAGATTAGTGTGCAACTGTCTTCACCAAGTTAGTTTCACATGAAAAGTTTGAGGCATTCATAAATTCTCTTTTGAAATCATAAGACTAAGATGAATTAAGGGATTAATTTTAGAATAATTATTTTGATCATAGTCTAATTTTAAATAATGTTTTAATTAGTGTTATTAAATCACTTATCCTAGTTTCTATGTCGGTTAGATGGGTGATAAATACTAGAATAATATGCAATGTAGATTATAAGTTAGCTTCCTATATATAAGGATATAAATATAGTATGTTATATCTATAAATAAATCCATCTCTTTGATGGAAAATTAATGCAATTAATTCAATCAATTCTATTTTTCTCTCATAAAAATTATTTTTTTCCTACCATTGCTAGCACATATTTTGAGTTATCTTGAAGTAACTAGTTTTTTTAAAAATTATGATCTCAACATTACCCTTTCATTATACTAATTTAAATTTGAACAAAAAATAATAATATGAAAACTTAAACTAAATATGAGTAGATAAAGAATTTGTATTTTTGGGAAGTGTACCTATGTTTTATCTGAAATTACTATGTTGGGGTGTGTTTGGTTTGTAGGATCTATAATATACTAAACCTAGATAAAAATATTGAACATTAAAAACTATAAATGACTACAAATTATTTCACCATACCCATAGCCGAATATCCCATATTTGAGTTACACAGAGAGTAACTTCCTATGACTAACCTCTTAATCTCAGATCATTGATGGCTTTCTATTGACTAAAAAACATCCTAGTCATTTTTGATATACTGTGAAGTATATGGAAGCTCAAGTATGTATTAAATGTTATCAGAAGCATAGGTATTAAGGGTAATCCATTTAATTTATCAATAAAAATTAGTTGACTTAGATATTAATGGCAACTTTCTATGAGTTTTAAAAATGTTAAAACACAGTTTCTAACCAAGTATTTTTATTGAAAAATAAAACACATGTACAAAAATCTTGGAATATATCCAAGAAGGTAGTGAAATTTAAATCTCAGTAGAAGAGAGACATGATTAAAAACACATAATATGCTTTCTTATAAAAATCAACCTGACTCAATTTTTTATTTTGGCATAGATTTTGAGGTTGCTAAAAATATTGTACAAATGACGAATCAACACCTAACATAAATGGAAAGTTCATTATAGAGACCAATAATATCTATTGGTATATTTTTAGTTAAACCAAATAACTACCCCATTGTGTTAACCAATTTATAATTAGCAAAGTTTTGCTAAGGGTGAAGTAAGAGTTTAAAATTGGGTATTTATAGGGATCCACTAAAATTCGAGTTTGAAATTTAACATGAAGGAAAACTAAAACCATATATTTGAATATTATACTTTTTTATCTAAGGAGAATGTTATGGTTAGGTAAAAGAGTATATTTCTTGTAGAACATGTTTTTTTCAAATTAGACTCGTAGAATAAGTTTTTTTAAAATTGGTGTTTTCATATTAATAATTAAAATCAATTACTTGTTTGATACTCTTTTCTGTTAATATGATATGGATAATTGTGCACAACTAGTGGCTATACATATATTTATAATATTTATTTTAATTACATCTTAAAACCATACAAAAATGTATGAATAACTATATACAATAATATTAAGAGTGAATTTAGTGCCCTTATATTTATGTAACAAGTGTTATAAATATATGAAATTGTAATGTATTCTACTATGCCTAGGTGTATCCCATCAGTAACTAGGAGAATGAGTGAAGTATGTTGAAGCCATGAATGACAACCAGTACCAACAACAATTCTGGGATTTACATCAAGTGGTATCACAACTTCTTATGTATTGTCTGGTAGAGACTTAGATAAAAGAGAAGAAATTTTTGGAGTCTTTTTACCACCCATGATCATTCATTATGATTATCTCGATTAAAGGGGATAATGTTGAGTGACGTGTCTACCTTATTGGAAGTACTCTCATTTAATCTTGTGTACCTTATTTCATTTAGTATCATATCTTTTATGTTTGTAATCCTATGGATATTTATCCATTAAATATTTTTCAGTTCCTTGAACCCATTCATCTAGAGTGTTCTGTTCATCTAGGGTTTTTTGATGTCATCTAAATATTTCTATCAAGCATTATAAATATATACAATTGTAATGTATTTTGGTATGCGTAGATGCATCTCAACAATAGATAGTAGAATAAATAGAATATGTTAAAGCCATGAATGATAGCTAGTCGCAACAACATATCTGAGAGTTCCATCATGCATTTCATCAATAGTCTAGATTTTTTTGAGTTTTAACGAGTGAATTTACATTTGTTGCACGTATGGTGTTAATTGACCATACACATCTTAAATATAATGAGGTGACATTGGGATCAATTTCTTTACTTTCATCTTATCCTTTACTCTGACTTGATTTTTTTATGTCATGTTTAAACCTGACAGTTGTTCCTTCTTATTCTAATGTTTTTTCTCTCCTAACCAGGGAAATGATTGGCTATTATAAAAGTGCACTTAGTTAATGGGAATGAGAGTAGAAAATCAAAATACAGTAAGGCCCACTATAGGGTAAGTTTTATATCTATTTAATGTAGAGATTCAAAATATGGTAGAAGGCCCACTATGGACTAAGTTTTATATGTATTTACTTAATATAGAAACATATTTAGTTAATGGATATTTTCTCTATGCATTTTACAATGAGAAAGGAAAATCATAATATTGTTAATTTTTTTTATGGACTGAGTTTTCTATGCACTTAATCAATGTAGAAATATACTTAATTAATGAACTATTTTTTCTATAAATTTTAGAATGAATATAGAAAATGATAAAATTATTAAAATTTATCATGGACTAGATTTTCTATGCACTTAATTAATTTAGAAACACATTTAGTCAGTGGATGACTTTTTCTATGTACTTTAAAATGAGAGTAGAAAATCATACTATTTTAAAGATTCATAATATTTTTTTCAAAATACTTGAAATCATGTAACACTTAAAATAATAAATAAATTTAATGTGTCAAGTCATGTAATGATTGTGTGATAGTGTCAGATATGTGAAGTTTTAATAGTTAAATAAATTTGGTTGAGTGAAGTTGAGGTTAAAGGCTAAGTTATATTTGGAGGTACTTGTCCAAATATTTGTGCAATAGAAAGTTAAATACAAAATACTTGAAATCAACAATAAAATAGTTCCTCTCTACCCTATGAGAGGACCTAAAACTTCAAAGTGTCATACATTCTTTTGAATCTATGTCAATAGAGTGAAATTTTAGTGTGTGAGATTTAAATATTTCTTCTATGTTATTTATATTAAATTTTAGTCTAAAATTTACTTTTTTTTGCTCATGAATAGATATTAAATAGATACATTTATTATTATTTTTATTAAATGTAGATTTTTTCATGGTTTATTTTTTTTTATATTTTGGGTTTTGAAGGGTGAACTTTCTATGTTATCTACATGTGGTAAAATTTATTTTCATTGCATATATATTTTATCATATATACATTTTTATTTACATTTTTGACATTTCTATTTACACATGAGATAATTTTTTTTTTAAATCATCATGACATCACATATATTAAATCCTCCACAGAATGATAAATATAAAAACCAACCAACAAATTTTATGGCCTCTACACAACTCTGCCAAATATTAAATGACTATGAATTTAGGATCCTTGGATTTCATGTTAGGTTTTCTTATAACTAGGCATGGTCATGGTTGCATCTTCATTATGATTGGCATATTTTAAAAAAATATGGGATTGTTGGTGTCATATAAAATGGAATCACATTTAAAAACATTGTGAGGAATACTTTCAACATGTGTGGATCCATTTCATATTATTACAAAATTGTTGTATCAAATAGAGAAAAATAAGTTTATTCACATTTTTGGCATTCATTATGGTTTATGATGGACACCAAACTAACAAAGTCAACCTATTTTTATCTACGAATAAATGAAAGAAAAAATGTAGTTAACCATATGATAGTGCATTTAATTTATATGTATAACTCAAAACAACCATGGACATAGGATAAAATTTTACCATAAATCGTTCATAGTTTAATTGAGTTTTCTATGGATTTATATGATGTAGTCATTTTCACATATTTATTGAGTTATAGAAACTAACTCCCATTGATGCGGCACTTCCTTTAGTATTGGAAGAATTATCTCTGTGTGCACAAAAATAATCCTACAAGGAAAACATATTTATTGAATGAATCCATAAAATATAAAAGCAAGTGCATGAAATCCTATAGAAAACTATCCAAAATTACAAACAACACCATGACCAATAATAATATCCTGACCAATTCTAAATTGGTAATAAAGTATATATATACTTACACATAAATAACATTTGAAAGACCACAACATGAAACTGATACTTCCCTAATACATGGCATACATAATCATCAAGAATGTGGGGAATAATGCTTTAGAGTCAAACCTTAAACCCTCTATTAAGATTGTATCTAATGGTCAATGTGGAACTACTCCAACCATATTTCTCACCTCTCTTAGTCACTTCAAATATTTTTTTAATAGTTATTCAATACCATTTAATGTTGATTGGGCCATATATATGGCACTAAAATATATCCTAAAGCAAAATGTTCTTTAATATAGAGTGATCAATAAAAAGACAAATTATCTCTAGAGGTTAGAGGTTAGTGGCCAATTAAGAGTCAAATTAAAAAAAAAAAAAACAAAACAAAACAACATTCCACATTTAAAAAGACAAATTATCTCTAGAGGTTAGTGGCCAATTACGAGTCAAATTAAAAAAAAAAAAAAAAAAAAAAAACATTCCACATTTTATTAAAAGACTTGATGAAGTAGAGCCCATTTATTATAATGGGGTGAATGATTGAAAAATTGTCACAAGACCATTACAAAATATTAATGACTTATTTTTAAAAATATATAATTTTCCCTCCCCCCCCCCCCCCCCCGAAAAAAAAATAGAACAACATAAACAGTAGTTTTAGAGGCCCTTGAAATAATTTTTTAGTTCATAAAATCATTAACACATATAAAAATATATATGAAATTTTAAATCATAAAGAAGCTTTTCAAAACTATAAATTGTTCTAAGGTCGAATCATACCCATAATTTAATGTTGGATCATATCCAAAAACATCGTGACCCTAACAAAATTTTCTGCTATAGATAGCTATTATTATAATTATTATTTGAATAGATCTCTTCTTTTTAAGAGTTTTCCTATTTAATTTCCTATACATGTTAAAATTATATTATTAATTCATCTTAACTTTAAATAATAATACTCTTCACGTTCTTTTTCATGTTAAGTAGATATTATTAACATTGTTTAAAATTAAAGTACTTTTTTATCATTAGTTTTTTTTAAGCACTAAGAGAAGGGTTCTTCCCATTGTAATTTAGAGTGGATATAAAATATCTCTTCCAAAATGTTCCTTTATTTTTATAAAATCTCATATTATCTTTTAATAAATATTTATTTTTTATTCTTATAAATATCTATCAATTTAATAGAGAAGATTTTTCTTTAATTTAAAATACTAATTCTTAAAAGTTTTTGTGTTATAATTGTATTGTCCTCTATATTAAATCTTCAATCTAAATCATCAATTGACCAATAATCTAGCTATTAATAAATATTTAAGGATCTAGGTAGACTTCTGTGTGATATCACTAAATATAATTTCATGTTTTGAAACCAAACTTTTTTTTTATATAAAATGTACTAGGATGATAGTCATTTGAGCCTCTAATTAGTCAAGAGTTATGGTCATGCTAAAGAACAGATAAGAGTAGAGAGTCTAATGTGTTTGTATATAAAATTTGGTTTAATATGTTATAAACATTAGGTAATAATAAAAAGTTATTATTTAGATGCAACCTAAGCATAAGGTGTTTAGCAGTAAATCATGTTATCATTTATCCTCCTAAATTATTTATACATTTTTTTGGGTCAACTTTCAACTCCCACCAAATTGTTCCTAAATACTATACCTTCATACCTTAAAAAATAGATTTAATATTTTAAAGTTAGTTTTTTCCAACTAAAAAGTCAAAACAAAATTTTTATAGATATTTATTGCATTCATTCCTCATGTATGTATAATAAAATTTTACCATGAAACTTATTGCACATAAAAACTATGTCAAAATATGTCTAATTAATTAAAATTATATTTAATATAACTTTATTACATCTATTTTATATGTACACAAATATAACAAAATGTCAATAAATCTACTTAAATTATTTAAAATTGAATATAATTTTTTTTAATACACTCATTATAAAATTTTAATACCTATATTAAAATCATTCATTCCTTATTATATCCATTCCACATATACATAATATATTTATAAAACCAACCAACCAACCAGACTTACTAAATCCACAAAATTGTATAAAATCAAACATTAGTCTCTTGATAAAATCACTACACATACCTTCTCGAATTAACTAAACATAAAATCACTACACATACATTTTAATGTTGGGTGGACTAAACATTAGTCCACCCAAGTAACTTAATGGTAGATACAATGAAGTTTTAATATAGCTGATACATATGTGTACACGTGTACATGTAATAAATATTTACAAAGTTCGTTTTAAAATATATAAAAGTATGTAATAAATATTTACAAAGTTTACTTTAAAATATATATATGTATGTAATAAATATTTACAAAGTTCGGTTTAAAAAAGATTAAAGTGGGGAAAAATGCTTTATTTACATGTGTAAAGTCTTTCGTTCACCTCTTACACGCCGTCTTTCTTTTCTTTTTTTAAAAATAGAAAAATAAAACTTTTAATAATGAAAGCTCATGTGTCTCAAAGTTAAAAAAAAAAAAAAAAACCCACTTCTCCTCTCCTATAATTTTATAAAAATTCAAATGGAATTTTGGAATAAGTTTACCATCCTATTTAACGGATGATATAATTTGGTCATAACTTTTATATCTGTATTTCAATTTTTTTATGATTAAAATTGTTGGAAATATTTTTTAATAAGAAATATAGTGATAAATAATGATTTATTATTTTTGTTTAGTTTATTCATAAAATTTTATATATTATAATTTTTCAATGAAAACTAAAAATTTAAAACAATGTGATATGACATAGAAATGTATATTTATTTTCCATTTTATTTAAATAAATAAATTTATTTTCAATTAATCATATTAAAATATATGAATTTTGATGACACATTATTAACATATATTAAAAGTTGAATGAAAGATATGTATCAAAATATAAATATTTTGTGCTTCTAAATTTTTAGAGAGAATGTAATTTCATATAAATACATTACATTAACTCTCTCTATTTTTAGAAATAATATCTCTAACTCTTTCATTTTGGAGAAACTATAAGCCATTCTAAAATCAAAGAATTGATATTAAAAAATACTTGTCTCCTACCACTTTCATAAATGGATCAACCTCTCAATTCTTTTTAGTAAAATATGTTTTTGTGATTTAACCCAGTACACAATATGATTGAATGAAGATCTTGTGACATTGAAATTACGTATTCATTTTAAAGTATTTTTATGTCTATAATATTCAATGGATAAGGTTTGGCAGGTAAATCATTTTATTTATTTTTCATTTCCAAAGCGTGAAATGTATCATGTAATATATATTTTTGTTTCATAATAAATCTGAAAACTATCAAGACAATAAAATTATCAATAGGTTAAGATTTGAAATAATAAATTAAAATTGATTTGTATTGAATGATTTGAAATATTTACAAACCCATACATTGCTTAAATAAGCCTCAACTTGGAATTTAGAGTTGACATGGCAAAATTTGAAAAAAAAAAAATCTAAAAAAAATGCTTATTTTTACCAGTCACTATTTATAACAAATTTCGCATGCAAGCATGTGTGGTTCTAATTTTATTTTATAAATATCCTAAATGCTAAAATTATCCTATAGGACAAAATTCATCATAATTTGACGTCCGGTTCTAAAAATATACAATTTTTAAAAATAGAAATTTTTCCAAAAATTCATTAAACGTTAATTTCAAACCCTCAGATGATCATGTTTGGCCTCCAAAAAATATCTAAATCAACTCTAAATGGATATATCTAATTAGGGTAGCATCGAACATTTTAAGACAATTGTTTTGGCATGTGAAAAATCTCAAACGAAGCTACGAGTCAAAAGTTATGGCCTCCAAAACATTGACTTTTTTCTTTCTTTCATCATTTGATAGTAGTAACCTTAAAGGAGAAGATAATAAATTATAACATGACCCCCATGTGATTTACGATGTTGATTATTTAAAGTTGCAAATATTAAGCCCGTCTCTAAATTTAATGAATAGAGAGAGAATGTCTCCTGTTTTCTAATATGGCCTATAGAAAGGGTACGGTGGATAGTTTTAGGATATAAGAATCCTATATGTAATTGTTATACACAAAAATGATATTAATTAATTAATTAATTTAATTGTTATTAATATTGTTATTTTTTTAACAACATTAAATCTTTTCACAAAGGTCTATATTCATTCCCCCTAATTTGGGTAAAAATAATAATTATAGTAAGTTATTGTATCGAGTCAAGAAGGAAAGCCAATAACATATTTCAGTGAGAATTTAAATGAGGTAAGGACAAAATATTCTTATGATGTTGAACTTTATGTAATTGTACATGCATTAAGATATTGGAGGCATTACTTGGTGCTTAAGGAGTTTATACTGTTTAGAGTTTATGAGGCTTTGAAGTATGTGAATACAAAGAAGAAGTTGAATAATAGGTATGCAAAGTGGGTTTCTTTTTCGCAGGGGTATATTTTTGTATTGAAGCATAAATCAGAAAAATAGAATGAGGTACCTAATGCATTGAGCAGGAGAGTATCATTATTAACTACTATGGTGAGTGAAGTAGTTGAATTTGAAGTTATCAAATAATTATATGATACTGATCCATATTTTGGCAAGATAGTTGAATAATGCAAGAATCCATTAACAGGTGGGACATATACTATTCATATGAGTATCTTATATAGGAAGGTTATTTTTTCAAAAAAAAAAAATTATGCATTCCATTTGGGTCTCTACGAGACAATATAATAAGAGAATTACATAGTGGTGTTTTGGTTGGACATTTTGGTAAGATGAAGACAATAATTTTGGTGGAGGAAAGATATTTTTGACCAAATATGAAGAGAGATGTGACAAGGTATGTTTCAAGGTGCATAATATGTTAGATGGCTAAAGTACACACATACAATACTAGACTATCTATGCCAATATCGATTCCAAGAGGACCATGGATAGAATTGAGTATGGAATTTGTGTTAGAATTGCCAAACACATAGAGAGGTAATGATTCAATTTTTGTTGTTTTAGAGAGCTTTTATAAAATGGTTCATTTCATTACATATAAGAAAACCAATGATGCCACTAGAGTTGCAGAATTATTTTTTAAGGATATTGTGAGATTACATGGTGTTCCAAAATCTATTACTTCAAAAAGGGATATGAAATTTCTAAGTCATTTTTGGAGGACTTTGTGGAAGAAGATGGGTACTAAGCTACAATTCAGTAGTCCATATCACCCACAAATAGATGGATAGACATAAGTTGTGAAAAAGAGCTTGAAAAATTTGTTGAGATTCATAGTGGGAAAGAAGCCCAAGCAATGGGACTTGACTTTACGACAAACTAAGTTTACATATAAGTGTTCAATGATCAATAGAAAAGTCACTATTTCACATTGTTAATGGGATAATTCCTATGGGTATTTTAGATTTGGTACAATTACCAATTGTAGATCAAGTTAGTTATGATGTAGAAGCATTTGTAGAGTATATACAATAGTTGCAAGGAGTAAGAATAAAGTTACAAGAAAGTAACAAGAAAATATAAAGTAGCAGTGGATGTTAGAAGATCAAAGGTATTTGAATAAAGAGAGATGGTAGTGGTTTACTTGAGAAAAAAAATATTTTCAAAAGGCACATACAACAAGTTGAAGTAAAATAAAAATAGACCATACAGAATTGCAAAGAAAATCAATGACAATGCTTATGAGGTGAGTTTACCACATAATTTTGATATATCTCTAGTATTTAATGTTTCAAATTTATATCAGTTCCATGGAAAAGATGGTGAAGGTGATGAAGATAAAGTAAATTGGGAGCAACAGGTTCTAAAGAACAAGAAAGAAAAAATAGTGCATGTTTTGGATATGAAGACAGTGAGCACAAGGCAAGGGAATCATAACAGGGATTTGGTGTAGTGGGAAGGATTACAGCAAGAAGACAACACTTGGAGTACAAAATGGGCGTTGAAGATTGACAAGGAAAAATGGTAGCAGTATAATTAGGCCAACTCGTAGGAGCTGAGTTGTTTTCAACTAGAGGAGAATGATGCAAGAAAAAAAGTCAATCTTTCAGAGGCCATAACTTTTGACTCGTATCTTCATTTGAGCTCTTCTACATGCCAAAACGACTGTATCAAAAAGATATATGATGCCTTAATAATATATATACACTTAGAGTTGATTTTAATATTTTTAGAGGCCAAACATGATCATCTGATGGTCCAAAAATTAACGTTTAATGATTTTTTTAGGAATTTTCTATTTTTAAGAATTTTTTATTCTTAGACCCAGATGCCAACTTCAGTGGAATTTCATACCACAGGTTAATTTTAGTATTTAAAATATTTAGAAAATTTTTTAGAGCCACATGTGCTTGCATGTAAAACTTACTATAGATAGCGACTGCTAAAAATAGACATTTTTTTTTTAGATTTTAGTTTTTTCAAATTTTTGTATTTCAACTCTAAATTTCAAGTTGAGGCTTATTAAAAACGGTATGGGTTTTTAAATATTTCAAGTCATTCAATACGAGGAAAGATATTTTTGACCAAATATGAAGAGAGATGTGACAAGGTATGTTTCAAGGTGCATAATATGTTAGATGGCTAAAGTACACACATACAATACTAGACTATCTATGCCAATATCGATTCCAAGAGGACCATGGATAGAATTGAGTATGGAATTTGTGTTAGAATTGCCAAACACATAGAGAGGTAATGATTCAATTTTTGTTGTTTTAGAGAGCTTTTATAAAATGGTTCATTTCATTACATATAAGAAAACCAATGATGCCACTAGAGTTGCAGAATTATTTTTTAAGGATATTGTGAGATTACATGGTGTTCCAAAATCTATTACTTCAAAAAGGGATATGAAATTTCTAAGTCATTTTTGGAGGACTTTGTGGAAGAAGATGGGTACTAAGCTACAATTCAGTAGTCCATATCACCCACAAATAGATGGATAGACATAAGTTGTGAATAAGAGCTTGAAAAATTTGTTGAGATTCATAGTGGGAAAGAAGCCCAAGCAATGGGACTTGACTTTACGACAAACTAAGTTTACATATAAGTGTTCAATGATCAATAGGAAAGTCACTATTTCACATTGTTAATGGGATAATTCCTATGGGTATTTTAGATTTGGTACAATTACCAATTGTAGATCAAGTTAGTTATGATGTAGAAGCATTTGTAGAGTATATACAATAGTTGCAAGGAGTAAGAATAAAGTTACAAGAAAGTAACAAGAAAATATAAAGTAGCAGTGGATGTTAGAAGATCAAAGGTATTTGAATAAAGAGAGATGGTAGTGGTTTACTTGAGAAAAAAAATATTTTCAAAAGGCACATACAACAAGTTGAAGTAAAATAAAAATAGACCATACAGAATTGCAAAGAAAATCAATGACAATGCTTATGAGGTGAGTTTACCACATAATTTTGATATATCTCTAGTATTTAATGTTTCAAATTTATATCAGTTCCATGGAAAAGATGGTGAAGGTGATGAAGATAAAGTAAATTGGGAGCAACAGGTTCTAAAGAACAAGAAAGAAAAAATAGTGCATGTTTTGGATATGAAGACAGTGAGCACAAGGCAAGGGAATCATAACAGGGATTTGGTGTAGTGGGAAGGATTACAGCAAGAAGACAACACTTGGAGTACAAAATGGGCGTTGAAGATTGACAAGGAAAAATGGTAGCAGTATAATTAGGCCAACTCGTAGGAGCTGAGTTGTTTTCAACTAGAGGAGAATGATGCAAGAAAAAAAGTCAATCTTTCAGAGGCCATAACTTTTGACTCGTATCTTCATTTGAGCTCTTCTACATGCCAAAACGACTGTATCAAAAAGATATATGATGCCTTAAGAATATATATACACTTAGAGTTGATTTTAATATTTTTAGAGGCCAAACATGATCATCTGATGGTCCAAAAATTAACGTTTAATGATTTTTTTAGGAATTTTCTATTTTTAAGAATTTTTTATTCTTAGACCCAGATGCCAACTTCAGTGGAATTTCATACCACAGGTTAATTTTAGTATTTAAAATATTTAGAAAATTTTTTAGAGCCACATGTGCTTGCATGTAAAACTTACTATAGATAGCGACTGCTAAAAATAGACATTTTTTTTTTAGATTTTAGTTTTTTCAAATTTTTGTATTTCAACTCTAAATTTCAAGTTGAGGCTTATTTAAAAACGGTATGGGTTTTTAAATATTTCAAGTCATTCAATACGAGTCAATTCTAAGTTATTATTTCAGATCTTGACCTATTGATAATTTTATTGTCTTGATAGTTTTTGGGTTCATTATTTCATCATGTTATTGTAAAGAAAGACATATAAATGTGTTAAATGTTCATATGGTACTTGTGTTTAATATGAATTATGGGTCCATGCCAGGGAACAAATAACTTTTGCATAATGAGATATTTATTTATTTTAAAAATTAGTTATTATTATTTGAATATGTAAAAATAACATGTAAATGTAATATACAAGTCTTTTAATAATTTTGTGATAGTGTAAATTATATTTTGAGATACTTGTTCAACTATACAACTATTAGTACAATACAAAATTAAATATAAAATATTTGAAATCAATGGTAAAATAATTCTTGTCTCTAACTTGTGAGAGGATTTACAACTTCAAGTGTTGTATATTATTTTAATTTTTTTTTAATGGAATTAAATTTTAATGTGTCAGGGTTAAATATTTATCTTATTTATATTATTTCATGTTTTTATTGTAAAATATGCTTTGTTATTCATGAATAGATATTAAAATATTCATCTATTTTTTAAATTAAATGTATATTTCTTCGTGGTTTACAATTTTTATGCTGTGGGTTTTGAACGATGAACTCTCTATATCATCTGCATGTGGTAAATTTTAAAGAATCATTTTTATTCACAATATTTTTCTTTTGTATTCATCACATATACATTTTGACATTTCGACATTTTTATTTACATGTGAATGAAAAAAAACTTACATTTAGCTTATACCTTTATTTCAGTACTTTGAGAAGTTATTTAGTTTATTCTATTTTATTATGTTTCACTTTTCTTATTTGCTTCTTTTTGTGCTCGCACCACCTTATCATATAAGGGAATTTTCCTTCTCAAACACATAATGCAATAATCTATTACATGGTGATATTCCCACATTTTTTGCACTCTGTGGTTGTATGTTGAGAAACGGTTCAAAAAATAATTAAAATAATCAAAATAATTATATCAATATAAAATTGTCATAACATTGTCGAAGAGCCCAATTGTTTGAAAATTTCAAAATATTTTTGTTGTTCAATTTAAATGATATTTGTTAGAAATAACTGCACACACAAAAAGAAAAGATTGTTTTGTTTAAACATTATTAACAAGTTGTCCATCCATGTTATTGGAGGCTTTAGTCATTCTTTGATATCTTTGCATTTTTAAGGTTTGTAACATTTGACGAAAATAAACTTGATTTCAATGTTATATTATTGAAACAAATATTTTTTAGTGTGACAACTATAATAAAAGTTTAGACGATTTTTATATATTATTTATAGATACATATTTTTTATGTCAAGTCATGATAATTGTCCTAAAATCTTGTAATATTTAAAATACATCACTAACTCATATAACTTATACAATTTTTTTGGTTTTAAAATTAATTAATTATTATTTTATACATATTATCTGATTAGTTAAATGTTTATTGCTATTTATGTAACACTATTAATTTAAATTCATGATTGAAGAAATAAATCTATTCCATATCTCCACGAAAAGTCCTTGGATATTCGCTGAGAAATGCAATACTTTATTTGCGTATCTTCTTTATTAGCCGGGGACCCTCGTTGCAGTGTTCTTCAACTTCTAAGGCTGAAGCACTTTTTCCCTTCACAATTTCGTGTCAATCTATCATGCATTAGTCTAATGAAATAGATCAAAGCTTAATTCTACATTCTGAATGCATACTTAAAACATGACATAAATAATTCTAAGACCAAACTACTTTTAATGGAAATATAATGTATGGCAACTAGGAACTACTTTGTACAGAAAAGTGAGCACTTGTACACACTGACTAGTACTTATTTGCTTATACTGAAACACCTAGCGCAGCAAATTTTCAGACAAGACTATACTGTTCTTACATATTCGAAGCCAAGATTCTCGGCATGCTCTGTTTCAGCAGCTTCAGGATTCATCGTTCAAAAATATAATGGATAAAACTATCCAGCAAAGCAAACCATCTGCACCTCCATTCTATGTGGAAGCACAGCACTGTAATCACAGTAGCAAATCCCACTCCATAACTTAACCCCACTGCAACAGCCCACCATCGATCCATTTCATCTGCATCTCGATCTCCGTCTCCATCTCCATCTGCAACCACTGTATTATTCTTTTCTCTTTGGCTGTCTCTGCTACCCCTACCAGAGGTCAACGTTCCATTTTCAAGGGGAAAACCATGGAGATTGGGGTTCCCAATAAAAGAAGACGCCACAAACGTTGAAAACTGCTTTCCTTGCGGTATAAACCCAGAAATCTTGTTGTCGGAAAGATTCAACACCGCCAGGAATGTGAGATTTATCATTTCTGAAGGAATCTTTCCTGACAGTTTGTTTCCTGAAAGATCAAGAGACTCCAAATGAGCCATAGCTCCCAAGGATTCGGGAATTGAGCCACTGAGATTATTTTTTGAGATGTTGAGAGAAATTAAACCTTTGAGGAGTCCCATTTCAGCAGGAATATTACCTGACAGTTTGTTGTGCGACAGATCCATGAACTTATCTGCTTCAATTATCTTCTTGTACTCACTAGCCCTTCCTTTGATCCAAACCGTTACTTCATCGTATACAGATTTGAAATTGTCCCCCTCAATCACTTTAAAAAGAAGTTTGAATTTAGGAAAGGTAAAACGTTGAACTTGGTCACTTTGTGATTCATTGGCCATAGCATATAATTTGCTCAGATTTTGAGGAACAATTCCTGATAAATTGTTACTAGATAAATCTAGAATCTGAAGATAGTGAAGCCTGAATAGCTGGGGTGGAATGCTGCCTTCAAACTTGTTACAAGTTAAGCTGAGAATTCTTAACTCTGTCAGTTCATCAATCCAAACTGGAATGCTTCCTTCAAATTTGTTATTTCCTATGTCAAATACTCGGAGATCTGTACAATTTACAATAGATGAAGGGACAATACCATGCAAACTATTGCCATTAAGATATAGTTTCCGAAGAGCTCCCAGATTTCCCAGCTCCTTTGGAATCTCACCTTGGAAAATATTTTGGGCCAAATTTAAGACAACTAGTTTGGAGCAGCTCCCCATGTTTGTTGGAATCATACCTGTGAGTCGGTTCTTTGACAAATCCAAAAAAAGCAATTCATTTGAATCAATACATATAGAACTTGGAATTTCACCAGTCAGATTATTCCCTGACAACGATAGAAAATTTGGTGCACCAATTGTTGCCGGAATAGAGCCACAAAACTCATTATCTGACAAATCTAATATCTGTATAGTAGAATGAAGTGCTGGAAGAAAACCATTTAACCTGTTCCCGTGCAAGTCCACGGTAACAAAAGTATGGAGAATCTCATGGGGAAGAGAACCTTCTAGTTGGTTATTTGAAAGATTGAGCTTCAAAAGATTGGGAAGATCCCATAGCCAATTGGGAATATTTCCCAGAATGTTGTTGCCAGAAAGGTCTATCTTTTCCAATGAATATTGCTCAGACAAAAATGCTGGAAAATTACCTTCTATACTGCAAAAACTCAATCCAAGGTACTCCAGGTAGGAAAAATGGGGAACCCAACTTGTAGGGATGTTAATGACAAACTGATTTAGAGAAAGGTCCAGTAACTGAAGGTGAGTTATATTTTCCAGCATAGAAAGTGAAATGTTGCCCGTTAATCCGTTGGAAGAGAGCGACAAACCTTCTAGATTGACAAGGTTTAAACTTGTATCTGGAAATTTCCCCGACAGCTGGTTTAAGCACAGATCAAGAATACTCAATACAGAAAGCTGACCCAAAGATTGAGGGATTTGACCACTTAGTTTGTTTACACCGAGTAATAGATGTCTAAGGTAGGAAAGTTTTCCCAAAGAGGACGGTATATGGCCTTCAAAATTGTTACCGGAAAGATCCAATATCTCAAGTTTTGAAAAGCTTGCAATAGAAGGGGGAATCACTCCTCCCAAATTACAATCACAGAGATTAAGCACAACAAGTGAGGAAGAGTGGCTTAGAAAGGAAGAAAGGTTTCCTTGCAAGCCAGAATTTAAGTGGAGTACAAGATTGTTTAATCTTGAACGGTGCAAAAAATTGGAAGGGATCAAACCACGTAGATCACAACTATTGAGATCAAGTGAAACCAAGGAAGACACATTCTCAAACCAAGAGGGAAGTGGAAACGGGAACGAATTGGAACCTATATGGAGGTGGGATAAATGAGTGAGATTTAGAAGATTTGGAATGGTACCTGAGAGCCCACAATTAAACAGGTGAATCTGGGTAAGATTCGAAAGACTACTAAGGGCCTCACCCCAATGCTCTGATGCTGTTTCCAGGTTCACAAAATTCATTGCCAAGTATTCCAAGCTTCTTAGATTTCTGACCCATTCACCAAATCTTTTACTCTCTAAGTAATTACGTGAAAGATCTATATGACGCAAGGTTGACATATTTCCCAACTCCAAAGGGACTTCGCCTCCAAATCCAGCCCCTGACAAGCTAAGGAAAGTAAGTCTTTTGAGTTTTGCCAGCTGGGAAGGTATTGGTATACCATTGAAGTTATTGTTGCTCAAATCCAGATGTCGTAGATGCTGCAGATTAAAAAGTGATGGATGTATCTCCCCACTCAATTCGTGGCCATTCTGAATTTCCATAATCAACTTGTAGCTATCCACATCATCACGATGATTCTGGAGATCAACACGAATGACATGGTTTGTACGATAATCACAAGCAATACCCTCCCATTGGCAACAGTTGTATCCCCGCCAAGAGGATAAGCGACCTGAAGAAAGATCAAGACCAGCCTTGAAATCTAACAGGGAAACTCTTTCATCCTCAGAGCACGCACTTACAAGTACGGGAAAATCAGGTTGCAGCATTATAATCCATATGAGCGAATTAAAAGCCGAGGCCACACACATCTTTAATAAAATGGGATGCATTTCGTCAATAGTCCAGACTTGTGAGTTTTGATCAGTGAATTTACAATTGTGGCATGGATTGTGTATCTATATAAAGAAGTGACATTGCGGTCAATTGCATTACTTCCATCTTATCCTTGCTTTTCTATGTCGTGTTTAAATCTGACACGCACTTACTAATGTTTTTTCCTCTCCTTCAATGATAAACGCACGCACTTAATGGGAAAGAATTGCTTACTGTATAAGCGCATTTAATGGGAACGAGAGTAGAAAATCATAATACGGCCAGGGCTCAGTATGGACTAATTTTTAAATGCACTTAATTTAATGTTGAAATGTATTTTGTTAGTGGACTATTTTTTCTATGCATTTTCGAATGAGAGTGGAAAATCATAGTATTATGGACTAAGTTTTCTATGTATTTAATTAATATTAGTCAATGAATCATTTTTTTTTTAATGAATTTTAGAATAAGAGTACAAAATCATAATACTGTTAAAATCCATTATGGACCCATTTTTTAATGCACTAAAGACATATTTAGTCAAAGGATGATCTTTAAGAGGAGAGTTAAAAATCATAATAATAGTAAGAGAAAACTTTAAAAAAAAAAAAAAAAAACAAACAACAACTACTACTGGTAAAGGAAGATAATTATAACATCTTTTTATTTTGTTTGTTATTAAATTTTAAAATAATCTGAGGATGAGAAATTAAATTAAGAAAAATTAAAAAAAATTATAAGAAGATAAAATAGAAAGGTGAAATTTTTTGAGGATAAAATAGAAAAGTGAAGATTTTTAAGTAATTAATGTTGCAGATTCATTTTAAAATAATCAAGGAACATTCAAATATAATTATTCTTCTAAAAATAAAAGTTATTATGGATAAGATAGAATATTTTTTAAGACTTTTTCTTGTACTCTCAATTTCTTAATAACGACGCTTCAATTTATTAGAAACATTATATATATGATAAAAAATAAAAGAACAATTACTTTTTATCTTATTTTTAGTAATAATAATTATTTGATTGGTTATTATGTTTAGTACTAATAATTATTTAATTGGTCTTGATCCATATAGAGGTTAAAATTTTCATGAATAGATTATCACATGGGACCTTAAATGAGATTCAATAAAGGAGAATATAGTACCACATCGGTGCAATTTTGAGGTTATTAAATAACCTAAAATCGAGGTCATTATAATAGAGATTATTTAAGAGATATGGGTATTTCAATACTTTTGAAAGTGATAGGTGTCAACGGGTGGGCACGAGTATAGTCATAGGCTAAAAATGTCTCCTACATATCAATAATATATATTTAAATGTAGGTATAATTTTTTTATGTTTACCCCATTTTTATAAATATATTTGAGTCATGTATGACTTAGGTATGATGAGAAGATATATGCAAAGTGTGAGAAAATTATGGGAGGATATTATAAATAAAGTGCAAGTTGATCACAAAGTAGAGTGTGAGGGAAATTACAAAGAGCATATTTATTTGGTAACAAACCTAATATCAATATTACCAACATTTAGCTCAACAAAATTTTGTATTTTAATTTCATTTGTTACATGGCATTATATCCACTCATGACATATATGGATAAATTCTAAGGATTGTCATGGTTTCACAAATCCTCTCAATCTTTATGTTAATTATTAAGGCTTCAAAAAACTTTGAATATTTATAAATAATGGATCTATTCCAAGTACTAGATTTAGAGCATGGCAAGAGCTTTGAAGGTGTGTAATGCCTCACTTAATCTCACTTTGAATTATATCCATAGTTAAATATTAATCATGATTAGATCCATTATTTAAGATATTTTAATAGTGATTGGTATCATATTTTATTTCACGTATCTTTTGATCAAGAGAAAGTAAATATATGTTATAGTTTTAATGAGTAAATGTTTGATTAATTTACCTTTTTATTTTTATTTTATATCTACGCTAATTTTGATGTATATGTAGAAAACAAGATGTTTCTAAATGGGTTCCAATTTTATTTATATATAAAAGATGAGGTGAGTTGATAAAAGTTTGTACTAAGTTTAATAGATTATCATTTGAATTGATGAGGTGCCAATAAGAACTTAGGTACTAGACATAAAAAAATATACATTAATCTCAAAAACATTTTTAGAATTACACTCACCTCTATATATTTTGTTTATGTAGCACATTAGATGCATGGATAATTAATACCTTAAATCTAGGTGACATAAATACACTATGTACATAACAACAATCTTTAGATAATGAAAAATTATATTTAATAAAAGAAAATGATGTATAGTCACTTTAGTATTAAAATGGACAAATATATTTAATAAAAGAAAATGATGTATAGTCACTTTAGTATTAAAATGGACAAATATGAATAAAAGATAAAGATATTAATTGAAATGAAGATATCTATAAGAGATAGCCATACGTGAAATAGAAACCATGATGGAAATAGATCCTACAAAAAAGAATTATAAAATAAAGAGAGTTGATGATAAGGAATGCGGCTGGAAGAATTAAAGTGAATGTAGAATGTGGAAATGAAACAAAGTAATTCTAGTGCAGACAGATAGTAAATGCGAACAAGAATAGAAATGGTCACAAAGAGATTTCATAGCAAACAACTTGCAAGATAAATAGGAGATTATGATAAGTAATTTATAATTGAAAACAATATAGGGATCATCATTGCTCAAATTAAATTTGACCTGATCAAATGACTGAATGTTATTCAATATTTAATGTAGACTTTGAAAAAAAATGAAGAAATTACATATAGAAACTATCCCATTAAGAAAATTGTTAAATTAAATTTATTCTAATTATTACTATGAATTTTGGTTTGTTTTTAAAAATTTATGTTATTTATATTTATTTTATTTTTAAAATGATGTCAAACATTTTTACTTCTTAATCAATAAGTTTTATGAAAGTAATAAGAGGGAGATATATGACTATAATTTTTTCACTTATGAAATTAGTAATTAAATACTCCCCACTTATAGTATTAATTCTTTAATAAATATCTAAATATCTAACTTTAAGTTTCATTTGAAAATGTCAATTTTTTTTTTTAAAAATTAAACGGGGGTAAAAATTTATTAAGAACCAAGCAAAATACCGATTACAAGTTTTTCTCCTGATCCACCAATTGGACCAGCTTTTGATACAAATTCAGAGGAAGGAGAGTCTCCTCAGTAATTCTCCAAGATGCCCCATTCTCCGAGGCCCATTTAGCTAAGCAGTCCGCAACCTCATTCCACTCCCATGGAATGTGTTGGAAGGAAATTGAATTCAAAGAAGAAATTAATTGCTTAATCTGCTGGATAATAGCTTGTAAATGCCAATCAGTCTTACCAAAATTGCTCTTGTTCAGCAAATTAACCACAACTTGTGAATCCGATTCACAAATGACATTGAGATGGCCCCCTCGACAATAGCTTTCCATCGCCTCCAGAATGGCCTCAGCTTCCATCTGATTATTAGTATAACAGCCTTTGTAAATGGTAAACAAAAATCTAGTGTTACCTAAACTGTCCCGGGTGATTCCACCAATACCCGCTGCCCCTGGGTTCCCACGAGAAGAACCATCAGTATTTACTTTAATGAAACCTTCGTCTGGGGGCGTCTAATGCCTAGCTCTATTGACCGGCCGTGCCATTTGGCTCTTACACTTCACCTGGCATTTGTTACTTCTCACCACGCCGTCGCTGGAGAGGTCAATTCCCAAGTGGCCAAGCACTTTGATAGCTTCCTGTTCCAAACCGTCCCCAAGCGCTGACCTGGCAAGAAGAGTTTCTTGCAATGCACTAACAATCTTACTCCACAGATTCCTCATTTCAATCCGCGTGCCCCTGAAGATTCACCTATTTCGCTCCAGCCACAAATTCCATAGAATGAAGGAGGGTCCCACCGCCCAAGCATTCTGTAATAGAGAATTTTTAATAGGAGCATAGCCCATTCGAGCCCAAAATTCATTTAAAGAAGAAACATGGCTGCAGGGGGCTCTCTACGCACTCCACCACAGGTGCCAGATCTGTTGAGCAAACGAACACTAGAAAAATAGATGGGATCCTGTCTCCTCATTGCTATAACACATCACACAAATAGAAGGTCCCTGAAATCCTTGCCGACAAAGATTATCCCAGGTGAGACATCTATTGTGCGTGAGGAGCCAGAGGAAAAAATTACATTTGGGCCATGCCATTCGATTCCAAACTTTCTTTCCCCATTGAAACTGTCCTTCCTCTCCCGTTTGCTTAAGCAAAGTCTTGTAGCCTGCAGCCACAGAGTACTGCCCTATTGAGTCCCCACTCCAGGCCAATTCATCACACCCTTGCAGTGTAGCACACCTTCTAGTCTCTAGGATAAGGGATAATTCATCTCTCTCCTCCTCCGAGCCTCCAGGCGGCCAATCCGAGGAGTGTTTCCACCTATATCCAATGGTCGTTCCCATGTTATAAGATTCTTTGTAATGCATCACCACACTCCACCCGACAGCATGAAAGGAGTTCGCCAGAGTTTGCAGATGCGGATGTGACTATAAAAGTGGAGGTGTACCATCCCATGAGTCCTTCCAGAATAGGGCCTCAGATCCACTACGGCACATCCAGAATAGGCCTTGCTTTACCAATTGCACTCCACGCTTGAGGGTATCCCATATCATAGACCCTCTCCCCTCAAGAGGAAATCTGGAAATATCATGAAGATCAATGGCCGGAAGGTATTTAGCAGTCAGGATTCGGGCCCACAAGGCCGAATGGTTAGTGCACCAATGCCAATAAAGCTTGGTATCAAGGGCATGGCTAGCCAAAATAATCGAGCGTAATCCCAGGCCACCTTCCTGCTTAGGTCTACACACCATGTCCCAATTGACGAGACTCCATTTAGAATTCTATAGATTACCACTCCACAGAAATTTCCTGGAAAGAGAGCATCATACTCTTTTAGAAAGTAGGCTGGAGCACACTGAACCATGCTCTGATATATTGGTAAAGCTTGAATAATCGATTGTAACAAAATCACCCTACCTGCTGTAGATAGCCATCTATAAGTCCATTGACTTACCTTCTATCTCAACTTGTCCAGAATATTTTGCCAAAATAGCCTGGGTTGATGCCCCACAATAATGGGAATTCCTAAATAAACCACTGGGAGAGTTTGAATCTGAAACCAAAGAATTACAGCTATTCTTCTCTAGATAGACTCAGGAGTGTTGAAGAAGTAAATAGAAGATTTATGCTCATTAATCTGCTATCTCAAAGCCACTAAATAATTATCAAGAGTGGTGTGGAAAGCCTTTGCTTCCCTGATCCTAGCTTCACCAACCAAGATAGTGTCATCAACAAATTGGAGGTGGGATAAGGTGGTTATCCTGCTTTCCCATTTCCACCCCTGTATAGCATTCTGAGAGACTCGGCATTTGAATAGCCGCCCAAGCCCCTCGGCCATGAGAATAAACAAGTAAGGAGAGATTGGATCTCCTTGCCGAAGCCCTCTAGACGCTCCAAAAAGCTCCGTTGGTGCTCCATTAACAAGAAATGAAAAGGAAGGCATAGTGACACAACTTAACGCCCACCTAATCCAATCCTGCTTGAAGCCAAATGCTAAAAGAACTTTCTGCAAAAACCTCCAGCTAACTCTGTCATAGGCTTTGGAAAGGTCAAGCTTGATAAACATAGCCCTCTCTTGAGAAGTTTTCATGGAGTGAATAGCTTTCGAAGCTATCACCACACCATCTAGAATTTGCTTAACTGCCATAAAGCCGCCTTGTTCCTCTGAAATAAGACTAGGAAGGAGCCCTTTCAGCCTTTGCGCAATGAGCTTAGTAATCACTTTGTAGACAACATTACAGAGCGTAATGGGTCTATACATATCCAGCTTATTCGCCTACTCCTTCTTTGGAATTAGCACCAGGAAAGTAGCATTCAATGCACAAAGCATTTCTTTGCTAGAATAGGACTCTTGTATAACACTCATCAGGTCTTGCTTAATTATATCCCAGAAGTCTTGGAAAAAATTAGCTGGAAATCCATCAGGTCCAGGGGCTTTACCTCTCTTCATGCTAAACACAACTTCCTCCACTTTAGCCATCCCAATCAGACGCATAAGACCTTCATTCATTCTATCGTCCACCAAGGATGGGATACAAGACAACACTACATTTTTTGCCCCTTCATCCAGCAATGTATTGCTGTCAAAAAGTTCTGAGAAATACCGGACAGCTTCTCTGCTAATATCTTGAGAGGAGGAGAGGTGTGTTCCATCCTGAGTAATAAGAGAAGTAATAAAATTACCATTACGCCTCCCTTGCACAGATTTGTGAAAAAAGGCCGTGTTCTTATCTCCTTCCTGAAGCCAGTCATTGCGGGCCTTCTGTTTCTAGTAGATCTCTTCCCGAAGTTCCCACTCAGCAAGCGTATTAGCCGCTCTAGCTTCCTCCAGGCGAAGATCTTTCGAGAGTCCATTTTCTCTTATCTGCCTAGTTATGTCATCCAACTGGTCTTGTGCTTTCTTCTTCTAACTCTGCAAGTTCCCAAAATAGGTCCTGTTCCATATCTGTAATTTCCTTTTAACATACTGAAGCTTCTTCAGGAAAGAGTACATAGCTATGCCATAAGGTGGGCCGCCCTGTCTCCACCATTGACTTATGAGCTCATGAAGAGAAGAATCCCATAGCCACATCAATTGGAATTTGAAAGGGGGATTTTTAGGACCCCCTACTGGCCTATGGAAAGTTTAATGGGCTAGTGGTCCGAACCCTTCCAATCCAAGATCTCACATGTGAGAGTGAAAGCACTGAATTTCGAGAAAGAAGAAACTAAAAATCTATCAAGATGTTCAAAAATGGCATCATTACCTGTTCTTCAGTTGCTCCAAGTAAAAAGTCTGTTGGAAGGTTTCACATCCGAGATACGAAGCATTTCCATATGATGGCGCAGGCACTCAGAAGAGGAACCTAAACGGTTTAGTCCACCACGCTTCTCCTCCAAGCTAATAATAGTATTAAAGTCCCCAGCTATTATCCACGGTAAGAAAGGAAAACATTGCTAGATGAACCAGATATGTGCCCAAAGCTGTTGCTGCCCTCCCATGTCAATAGGTGCGTAGACTGAGGTAACTAAGCATAACTCACCAGTTTCCAAAGAAGAGGCCACCATTGACAAGGCCATAATACAAGATAGCCAATGTTGTGGCAAGATTTTCCTTTGGTCCCATCCCATAGCAAGCCCTCCCAAGCTGCCTTTAGCTCCAACACATTGCCATTGCCCAATATGCCAAATATTTGGCATACAAGCAATAAACGACTCAACTGAAAGTTTCATCTCCTGGATACAAAAAATATCCGGAGAGTGGTCCCATACCAAACTAAGAATAGATTTTTGCCTGGGGTAGCTATTCAAACCCCTTGCATTCCAGGATAAAACTATCATTGGGTGGATTGGGGGAAGTGCTCTTCCAAGGTCTTAACAATCCCAGATTCCACCAATAAATCACCTGCAATTTTGAGTTTATCCTGGTCTTTCCTCCTTCCCACTTTAGGAGTACCAGATGATGTGGCCTTTTTGAATTGCTTCTAACTTAACCCAAGGGCCAAAGCAGAATTTTTGTCTTTTTTCCAAGCATCACCCTCCTTCACCAAATCTGCCCATTTGACTTCCTTCTCCTTAATCTCAATCACACTCACAGGCTACCCTTCCTCTAATCCTAGAGGTACAGCTAGGGGTGTTTGATCCATCCTATCTTGATCTTCCATGAGATCTGAACAATGCTTCTGCTGCCCTGAAGCTTCCCCTAGATCATGAATCAGAAAGCCCTCTTCAACAACCATATTATCAAGGGCCTCAAACTTGTTAAAACCCTATTCCAATTGCCTCTCTACAATCCGTCGCCTTGGTCCTCAGCCTCTTGCGCGCTTCCTAACTGGAATAAAATCCTCCACTCCACTATTAAAATGATCAACAGAGTCCTGCATCACACTCCCAACAACTGGATTTTTACCTTTACTCATGCTGTCTGGTTGGATTTTAGCTCTTTGATTCTGCCCCACGCTCCCAGGTATCTTACCAGCAGACACTAAAGAGGGCGTTGAGATCTCTGTCATTGGTCCTCTATCTTTGGTAGTCTGAGGGCATTGTCTATGTAGGTGTCCATAAACATGGCAGATTCTGCACCTGAAAGGAATGGATTCATAGTCAATCTGCTGAATCCATGTCAGTAAACCCAGACAAATCTCCAGTGAATCAGGAAGAGGCTTGGTTAAATCCATGTCAACACACACCTGAGCATATGTAATGAATTTCTTGTTTAGAGATTGATGGGCTATCGCTATTGGTGTTCCCAGCAAAGCCACTATCTATCTGAGGATGTCTTCTCGCTAGAATTCCAGCGGCAGCCGTGGGAGCCGCACCCAGACTGGGACACGGGTTGGAAGTTCCTCAGCCGTATTGAAACCCACATGCCATGGTTTTAGAAAAAGGCCCACTCGTTCATAGAAGTAAGGACCTCCTTCGAAAATACGATTACGATCCACTACAGAGGAAAAACTCACTAGAAAATAATTGTTTGCTGCCAACATAATGTCAAAATCTCCATCAACTGCCTAGGAGCGCCTAATCCAGGCTTCCAAAGCCGGCTGGGGGATTCTAATTCCCAGGAACTTGCAAATCAAGGTATGTGATGAGAGGTATTCAATGTCCTCCTGAACTATTTCCTGTGGAATAGCTAACATTGGTCGGTCCTGCCTTATGAGCAAACATCCATTCACTTTATTTAGTTTTACCTTTTCATTGGAATAGAACGCTGTTTTGCCCACATCCCGTCCTCCCAAGCCCACAACATTCAGCCTGGGCCCTGTTTCTGGGTCACCTATCACCGGATCACCCTCGTGCCCTTCCCCACGCACAGTCATCCCTTCTACCAGTGTCCGTTTTCACCGAAAATGTCAAAAAAATTAACAAGTATAATATATATTCCATTTTTTCATTTGGCAATAAAATGTTGTGCCAATCAAAATATCATATAGTGTTAGGTATGCACTTAATTCATTTAGTGTTTTTTGGGAAAATATTGTAATATCATAATTAGGTGAAACTAATATATTAAGGAGATTTAGTATTTAACAATGTAAAATAAATAAAATATTTAATGGTTAAAAAATGAGTAAAAAAATGTATTTGATAATTTAAAAAAAGTAATGAATAATATGAAAGTAAAATGATTGGAATCGACACACTTTGATATTTATTGGATATATTAGAGTGGATCTAGATTGTATAAGCATGTATTTATCTTTGTAAAAAAAATTGGTTTAGATTATGTATGGATGTGATTGATTCATCCATTGATCATGCCTAGGTGGGATCATCAACCAATTGGTTTAAATAATCTTCAATTCCTACTATACCAATCATGTTCTACATTATTTTATATATCTAAATTCTTCTAAACATATGAAGTACTATGTGTCATACCTTCAAGCACTTGTGCATCACTAAATTGGTGAACAATACTATCTTATTTTATATTTTAATGTCTTTAACCTAGATTTCCACAACATTATAGATAAAAAGAAAATGGAATAAGTACACAGCTTGGGTAGCCACCAAGGTTGGGTTATAACTATGTATCTTGCACTCCAGAATAAGATTCCTTTTAGTACTTGTGCAATGTGATTAAGTAATTTGATAGAAGAAGCTTTGGCTTCTCTTCCTAGGAGTGAGATGTAACTATATAAACAATCACTTGGGTCAATTTTGATACAATAAAAAATACTTTGAGAAAAGATAATCCAATGTAACTTTTGCCTATACATGAGAATAAATGATTAGGAAATAAACCAAAATATTAGAACATCAATAATACTTAATTCAGATCCTTAAGTGATGAAGATTTTAATGGTCAATATAATTCTAATAGACTATTTTTATTTATAAGATCTTCAAATTTTAAATTAAAGAGCTATTAACATGAAACTATTGACAAAAGAAAAGGTAAAAAAGTGAATAATGTATTCAAACACTTACAACATACAACCATGGGTAACAAGGACCAAATACACATAGAGGACATGATTTCATGCCTAGCAATCATGTTCATGGCAGGATTGAGATTATTGTAAGCTTGCGTAATTGTTAATATTAGACCTAAAGTTATATGCTTTAAACTAGGTGATTAAATGATTATTTCACCAATGTTTTATGCCTTAATGAAGCAATTAAAGTGACTAATTTACTACTTGGACATGAGATGAAAGGTGAACTTGAGGAATCATCTTATGTGGGCCCAAAACTCATAGGTCCCATGTTCATAACCTAGTGATTGAGGGATCGGGGTTAACTTTGTAGATCATCCATATTAAACTAAAATGACTAATTATGATGGATGAAATTGTGGTGAGCATGTTGTCATGCATTGGGTTCATTCTCTTCGCTCGAATACGTGTATATTAATTTAAATATAAACACTTGATATCATGAAGAAAACATGTTCTCATGCAAGGTCTTTGATTAAATAAATTTATTAATGTTCAAAATAATGCTTAATAAAATTTAAAAAACCCCGAAGGTTAATTGAGTCCTCGTCTAACAATAAGATTTTTTCAGCCCCAAATCCATCCAGAGGAATTGTTATCTTAAGATCCCATCATTAGGCTTAGGATCATAACTTGGCACATATTAATGTTTTCGTTGCATAATGATCCTACCCATATTAATCTAATATGATTAATTTTGGATGTTTTCCTACAATTAGTTTGCGAAAACATGTTAATGTGTGTCCGTGCTTAACTTTGTAACATGTTATTATCATATTTTTTATTGTCTTAGAAAAAAAACTTTTATATCTAGTTTTAGAGTGGTACATGGGGTATTATAATTTTGTTTCAAGCTCTTCGAGATAGTTGAACTCTACCATTTTTGAAATAGTAAGCTCATTTCCAACCTTTTTTTTGACATTTTGTTTGATCTCAAAATGTTTAGGAGATCTGCATGTAATTTGTAACACAATATTATTGGGCATTAGTGCAGTTTTATTCTTAGAAGCGTACTGAATAGGTATGTTTTCTGTGTATTTGGGTTTTAGTCGGTGTAATTTGATGTTCAAAACAATTCATTATGATTGATATTCTGATAAATAATTGTGAATATATAATCTTTTATTCTTTTTGAATAATTATTTGCATTATTTATTTTATTAAATAACACGCATGGCATTTTTGTTAGAAACGATAGTGGCAATATGTATGCATGGTGGTTGTTGTTTTTGGGTTCACAACAGTTGAAAAATATATACGGCATTTTTGTTTATATTGAATGATGTTTTGGGTTTGAACCGATTTCTTCGTTTGAGTTCAAAGAAAGATTTGCATTCAAATTTCAGTTTGTGTTACTATGAACATTTCAGTTGGATGTTTAGGTTTCAAAGTTGCCATGTGTTTTAGTACATTCTCTGTCGGCTTGAATGTTTAGTTTGTCTCTGCTATGAGTATAGGAAGATGATTTTCAACAATTTGAAACTCTAGACAATGGTTTATTTATAAAATATATTTGTCTCGTAGCTTCTTAATTTGATGTTTTATATTGATGATATTTGGAGAAAATAATTAGTTTTATGTATCTAGGTTCATTGCATACAATTTTATATTTAGCCAGTGAATGTTTTAATATACATTGTTGTTTAACTTCAAATAAGAAATAGTATTTTTTTGCAGTTCTAGTTTCATTGCATATTGTTGGTAATAGTTGTTCACAGATGAAAGGATTTATGGCTATTCATGGGTTTGAAATTGAATTTGAATGATTTTTTTTTTTTTTTTTTTTTGTGGTTGATCATGTTATTTTTTGTTGTATCTTTTTAAAAAGAAATTTAGATTATTCTAAAAACAATTCTTTGCATTTGAAAATCAATCATTAAAATTAGTCTAAATCTAAATTAAATAAAGTATGGTCAAGTATCAAATACAAATCATTATTTTTATTTATATAGTGAAGGAGCAAAATTTCACAATCATGGTAAGTGAGAGAACTACATGTGACTTTGTTTACCTCTTTGGACTATTAGATATGTATGAAATGGTAAATAATCAATGAGGGTGATTGGGGTCAGTTCAATGGATTACACTTTTCAAAATTTCACAAGTTTCTATCCATCAAAGTACACCAATGGTTTTAAGAAGAAATATGTTGATTTCTATGGTTTCACATATCATCTATGGATTATTATGGATTTTGCAATAGATGGTGTGAAAACTAGATAAGGTAGTTAGCCCCATGATATGTGATAGGATGTATGTAGTTAACATGTTCCTCCTAAAGCCCCTCCACCTCCAAAAAATCAATCCAATTATCCAAAAGAGTATGGCATCATAGATCAACTAAAGAACATCCATGCTAAAATTTACATCTTGGAGTTACTCAAGAATGAGTAGCTATAACTAGTTTATGCAAAAAAATTGGACACACTATTATGCTTTAACCATTATCCTATTAATACTCTCCTTTGTAGCTCTTTTTTTATTATAATAATAATACACGATGATTTTCTATGTTAATACTCAAAATTGTATCACCATTATTAGTTTTTAGACCCTTGGCAATGATAGATGTTTTTTTAAATAGTTTTCTTGAAAGTATGCTCCAGTAACATTAAATACATAAGTATATGCATTTTTTAAATTATTATTTCATGTATGAAATCAAAATAAATGATTTTTTGGAAAATATTTCAACTTTTCATGCATCTTCTCAATGGACATCTTGCACAAGATTATTGTTGCACAATTTTTCTGCACAAATTCTACTACATGCAAGATGCTCTACACATAAATGTAATTTTGTGTGGAAATGTGGTGGTGCACTAATCTTCTACTAGGTGCAAGGATATGTATGCATAAGTGCTACACAACTTGAGTGCATGCACAAAGGGATGTGATTCAAAGGAATCCAAGTTGAGTCACATGCAAGTTATAGGTATTCAAAGGAGAAGTGTATGTGATTGAGCATTTTTTACTCTTTTGATTTTATTAAAAAATGGTCCCCAAGGGATTCCTATGCTTTTGTAGTTGTCTCTATTTTTTTTTATTTTTTTTTGTTAATGGTATCTTCAATTTAAATGTTTATTTTATCTTCCTTTGCCAATAAATATAATATTCTTTAACAAATAATCTGACTTCTTTTATATAAACATGGCAACTTATAAATTTTGAATGATATGTTAAGGTTGTTTCTGTTAATATGTTTGGTGCGTTATTTTAGTCTAATATGGAGAGATGTCGATTTTCCTCCCATATATAATTGAATACATAAAAAATATTAAGTAATTTTTTATTATACTAACTCTGAGTTAATTGATCTTTGGAGAAAATAATGTTTTAGGAAGATGATATTACTTCGATAGATGATTTTCACATAAACAAGATATTAAATAAACTTAAAAAATAATTAATGAATCTTTATAAAATATAGTGTGCATAATTTTTTTAATGATTTTATTTTAGTGGAAGAGAGGAATCAAGCTCTTCTAGGGTTTTCTATGATCAACTTATTTTTCCCTACTAGATTACTTACTCGACTACCATATTGCTATTATGATATTTTCAAGGTTTCTTATGCATTTATTGCACTCAGTTCTCCACCCTTTGGGAGGGTTAGCCCTATATAATGGCATTCACATTCTTTAATGAAATTATTGTTGTAGGATATGAGAATCATGGTACCCAAGCAAACTAGGAAATTTAGCTCGAAGGTGTGTGATGAGGTAACCCTTATAACCTTCCCTCTCAGGCGAAGGTATGTTTTCAAGTAGATGTTATTTATAGAGTATGTAAATGACATGAAAATCACTTTCTTGTTGATTATTATTTTTAGATGTATCCCCTAAGAATATTCTTTCTATACCTAGTTTTGCAATCAATGGGAGCCCTTGGGTGTCCATGTCATTGTGGTTAAAAACCTTACCAAAGGGTTTATAAGAAACATTCTAAGAGTCATTTGAATTCCAAAACATTTATCCAAATCAATCTACTAGTTTTTAAGAAACATACTCTTGATTTTATCCCAATGAACCCAAGATTTTAAGGTCTTTGACCAAGCCTCTCTTAAGATGTCAATCTTGATTGAGCTTCCAATCTTGCCAGTTCTATTATGGTCATTTCTTAATGACATTTCCATACCCATTGGGCGATTAATATTCCAAGAAATCTAAAATTTATATTAATTACATCATCAAAAATGGTTTTATGTCGAGATGAACTTAACCAAGGTGTTGAAGGAGTTCATAAACATCCAATTTGGTGAGACCCATTGGGCACAAAAAGTTGTTTATTTTAACCTATCCAATATTTGCTTTTGATTTCAAGTACTTGATCATCGCATCAAATATTTTCCCCTTATAGGGTGATGAAATTCTTCTTTGGCCCTTCTATAAACCAAATATCCCAAGGTGGAGGATAAAAGTGATGATTGGACTATAGCTACCTCAAAAATGCCACAATCAAGACCAAAACCCTCCCCTCCTATATCTTCTTCTCTAGTCAATAAAACCTCTCAGGATGTTCCCACCTCTCCTACCCCTCATGTTTAGTACCCTTAGGAGTAATAGAGGTTCTTTCCTCATAGTTATCATGTTCTAAACAAAATTTACACCACTAGGATATCTTCAACAAATGACTCCTCTCGATGGCCATGTAACCCACCCTAAGGTGGTGGTGACTCTTCTTGGGAAGAACATGGGTCCAAATGGTGATCCATTGTGAATTGAGGATTTATATTCCAAAATAGTGAAATAACATTAAATTTAAATAATTTTGAGGATGGAAAGGGGGAGCTCTAAATGGAAGACATTTCCTAATAAATATTCTATCTTAGAATGTTTAAGGTCTGACTGAGTCCTCTCACAAATTTTTTGTGCATGTTATATACAAATAATATTTTCAAATTTTATCAAATACTAATGTTTTACATCTTTTAGTAACCCATCAAGACTTAATCTATCTAAGTGCACACCCTAATGGGTGCACCAAGAAAGGGTTGGGCAGACCATTGGTTCTTCATATGATTGTTGTCTCTTATTGCCACATTATTACTAATCCAATTAGTACCTAAAACCATTCCCTAAGATATTACTCCTCCTTTGAATACTCCTTCAATATTTTCTTACTTTCCATCCTTATTTTCCTCACCTTAATCCCCTTTTTTCAGTTGGTTGTACTAGGTCGACTAGGTTGACCTTGTAAATTTTTGGGTGTTTTAAACTTAAGAACTAGTTTGTCTTTTGGCTAACCTAGCTCTTGACCTAGTGAATAATTATCCAAAACTATGCTAGGTCAACTGGGTCGACCCTTTCGGTTGAGTTTTCTAGAAGCGTTTAGGGTCAAATCCACCTATATACACAACATCATTTTATCATTATTCGATAAGCAATAAGCATTTATTATTCACTTGTGATTCTTTAAAATAAGCTCTTCCAACATTCTACTTGGGGAGTCTTATCTTAAAGTTTCTACTTGGAGAATCTAGTATTGTGGATAAGTCTTGGATGCTTTAGCCTTTCTTAGTGATCCTTATAAATCACAACAACCTCTTGCAAAGCCCCTTTGGCCAGGGGAGATATTGAGTGTCAATGAGTTCATCATTCAGGTTAGTATTCTCTAACTTTGCTCCTCTATTTAGTAAAAAGAAGTAGCATAAGTATTGGCTTCAAATAATATTACTCTTCTTATTCCATGTATTAGGGTCTTAATCATATCTAGCTTAATTGAGATTCTCTTATGCATATTTTGATTGTTTACTAACCTCTCATATTGTGCCACAAGATTTGGTGAGCACTAGATTAGATTTAATTTATAGTTATTAGTTTAGTGAAATATCAAAACACAAGACTCCTTTAAGGTTATTACATGATTATGTTTGACTGGAGGCTTTAGAATCCTCCCTAGCATAGTGTATTATGGTAGGATATCCCCTAATTGGGTCTAGTGGATCCCCATATTGGTCATGTTCTCGCTTAACAAATGTGTCCCCAATTGGAAGTGTATGGTATGATCTATCTTCTTTGAGTTAGGATTGATTTTTAAACATGATGCATTTATGTTTGCATAAATTTTGGTGAAATTGATGTGAACCTAACACTTAATGTTTTTTTTTCACTTATTTCATTATTTTATCATTTTTAATATCATATATTTGTAATATTGGTCGACTGTGTCGACATAGTTCTAACTTCTATGTGTAGTTTTAACAATACAGTCACATCCATATGACTATGCTCTATATTTATAGGCTTTTAACTATTTTAGGCTACTAGGTTGACCTAGTCAACCTTGTACATTTTTAAACTTCTAGTTAACACACTAGGTCGACTCAGTCAACCTTGTACATTTTTAGGTTCTCAGCAAACATGATCTGTAAAGCTAGGTCGATCAAATCTACACAATTAGCATAATTTACAAGTAAAAATCAATTTTATTCAATAGTAATCTCATCTCTATTATCATCCTCCAACACACCAAGGCTCCTTTCTATCCTTCTCTATCATTTCTAGTATTTGTAACAAATTCTTTTTTCATAGTTTGTAGTCTCTAAAATTAGCTTTGTATAGTCAACTAGGTCAAACTTGTCGACATAGTTCTATATTTTGTGTTCTATATAACAAGCTAGGTTGAATCTATCAATATAGTTCATTTTTAGACCCTTACTTTTGAGGTATAGAGGTAACACTTTCAACCCTTTTCTATATTCTCTACATACACTATCGACTGAATCGATACTGTACTATGTTTTAAAGTTGGAATTAATTCTTATATATTAGGAATTAGTTCACACTTCCATTTTTTTGTTGCTTACATGATTAGAATAAATCACATAGTATAATTATGTGGTTTTAAATATACCATTTAATTTCACTATTTTCTCTTTTATACACACACTATCAAATCACAAAATATCAAAAAACATTTTAACAATTATCTACCCAAGGCCAACTTACTCGGATTTCATTACCAAGGGGGAATTAGACTTAGTTTTCTTGCTAATTATAAACACATGGTTGATGGTATATTTTGGATAATCCCCTGACACCTTTATCATTGTGGTGTGTAAAGTGATGAAGTAGGCCCTAATACCAAGCTAGCACCATTGCCAATATATATCCCTTTCATCCCAAACATCATAAAACCATCCTTAGATTGCTTTCTAGTTCATTGCTTACAACCAACTCCTTATCACATCTAAAATCATATTATAATAATCTAACAATATTTAGGTTGACCACTTAGTTAGATTTTACTTTCCAAGTTGACAACTTACTTTTTACTCATTATATGTTGTTTTAAAAAACTTGTATTATCCATCATTAGTAAAAGATTTTGTGTTGTGTGCCTCAATTAGATCAACATCATTGACCCAATTGATTGTGTGTTTCCTTTCATTTCTTGCTTTCAAATATACTTGAAATTTTTACTTGTTTTAGTACATGGTCATTCCTATCAACATAGTCTCTTATAGGTTGCGTATTTTCCTTTACTTACTGTACTAGGTTGACTCTATTCACTCTATATAGTTTCTAGCCCCTATTTTTTGTATTAGGTTGACCTTGTCAACTCTGTATAGTTTTCAAACCTTATTTTCTCTACTAGGTCAACCCAATGAAATATGTACCTTTTTTTTCTTCCTCTATTTACCGATCTAGTTCTTTGTTTCTTTTTTTTAGCATTTTATTTATTTCTCTCAAGTCATAATGAAGTCTCCTATAAGAATCTTCTTGGATTGTTTGAATCCATTTAAATACTAGATGAGATGTTAATTTCTCCCTCTCTTTTCCTTTAGGGAGCATCATGACTCTTGGCGCACTTCTTCCCCTCCTTCATCCATGGCCTATAACATGGTGAAAATCACACCTCAAGATGAAATTGATGGTTCTGATCCTTTCTATACTTACCAAGATACTTCTCATCTTCACAACCTTCAAACTAATGTGGGAGAAATTGATGAAATTTTAATCAATAATCATATTAATAATCCATCTTCTAACAGCCCTCCCCTTAATACCAATTTTGGGAATCCTACTAGCAACACCAACCCACCTCCTGATACAACTCAACTTCTTACCCATGTTATCCAAAAAATGAACATAATGCAAAACTCTAACATCAATCAAATGATGCAACTTCAACATCATTTGATTAATATGGCTAATCAACCAGCTATTCATCCTCACACTAATACCAATTACATTCTTCTACCTCTTAGATATGTGTCAAGAAATGTTAATCCTTGACCCATAATGAATATCAAGATGCTTCTAACTATTCAAAATGAGAATTTTAGTTCCTTCATTATTTCCATTGATATTGGTAACATATCTCCAACTATCAAGTATGATGGGACTAAAGACCTTGCCTCATTTTGTAAAGCCTTTGGAAATATTTACAAAGATTGGATCTAAACTAATACCTTTGCCACAACTAAACTCTTAGTCAAAACCATCACTAGAGATGTATTAGAATGGTATAACAAATTACCCTAACATTCTATTTTTAAACTTGAATATTTAGTCAATTCTTTAATTAAAGAGTTTGAACATAATGATCTTCTCAAAAATTGTCTTAACCACTTCATCAATGCTAAGTAATCTCTCACTAAATCAACTTGTGTCTTTTTAAAATGATGGAAATCATTGGCCCATAAATCTGACCATAACATGATTGATGATAACCTATTCAAACTCTTTATCACTTCTTTGACTCCTTCTCTTCAATATAAGGTTTGAACTTTTGCTCCCTAAACACTTAATGGAGCTCTTGACCAAGCTAAATGTCAAGACTTTATTATGAAGAAATTTGAACCTAATACTAAACTTTTAAAAGGATATTTATAAACATCTACAAATGCTATCACTAGTAATACTATAAAAACCAAACCTAGAGTTGCCAAAGCTGAAATCCCTTCATCTTCTCACACATCACTTTCTATGCAACAAATGAAACAAAATTTACCACCTTCTAGACTTCACCTATCCTAATAATCCTCATAAATGGTATGACCCTAATCAATTTTATTGGTTCCATGATAACATTGGTCATTCCCATAAATCTTGTAGATGGCTCACTAAATTTGTTATTTCCTATATGCTTGGTGATTTATTTAATCATGAAGCCATGATCATCCTTTGCTGTCAAGATTACACCACCACTTCTCAAAAATGATAGGTTTCTAAAGCTTCTACCTCCAATAACCAAAAATATTTTTCAAATAATCAACCCAATACCAAGGATGGTTATGCCATTGATGCTGATTATGATTACTATTATAATAATTATCAATATGTTAACACCTCTAAGCTCAACTATCATCATCAACCTGCTCATAAATATCTTGTTACCAAACCTAAAAATCCATCCTTAGAAGAACAACTTCTCAGGGATTCTATAAATACTAATATAGATTCAGAAGCCCATGAGGAACCATTTCCTCCTTTAAAATCTTCAACTACATATATCCCTTCAAAATCAACTTTACCTCCTAAACCTCATGTTGGTTATTCTTGTAAATCTCATTAGAATTTTCTTAAAGAACATTATTCTATGCCTTGTAAGATTCCACTTATGGAGTTGGTTCTTACTTCAACCTATCATCATAAGTTCCTTATGAAACAACTCCAAAATATTGAATATCCATCTTCTATCGATGAATAACCACCTTATATCATAACTCAATCTACCAACGTAAATACCATTGAAACCATGTGTCCTTCTTCCAAGCCTTCTACTGAATTTCTTGAAGAAGACATGATCAATGATGAAATTATTTTTTGTAATGAGAGTCTACCACTTTTTTTATTAAAATAGACATTAATACTACCCTTATCTATAAATTTCTAGTCGATGAAGGCTATGGTATCAATGTGACATCTTTGTGTCCTATCCAAGAACATAGTTATAATAAGTATCATCTCAAACAAACCCTTCTTACCTATCATGGTTTTGATAAGAATAATAAAAAACCACTTGGTTTCATTTGGCCTCCATTAACCATTAGACCTAAGATTTTTTGAATTGAACTTATGGTCCTTATCTTATAATATACTTCTTAGTCACCCATGGACTCATAAAATAAGGGCTATTTCTTTTTTTGATAGGCAATGCATTAAATTCTTACATAATGGTAAATGGTATAAGCATGAGGTTGATCCCAACAAATGGAGTATTCAACTTCCTAATCCCAAATCTCAATATCGTATTCCTACCATTCCTAAGATCAATAGTGCTCCTTTACTTGAGCTTATCAACATTAATCTTAATTTACCTAATGACTTGCAACATATTTGTAATAATACCAAGCTACCTCCATATATTTTGTAGTGGATTATTCCTTTTTTATTACCTTGAGACCATATTATTCCTCTTCCTAATGAGATTATTGACTTCCCCCTCCATGATATGTTCAAGAGCATTCATTTAACAAAATATGCCTTCACTTGCAATGATTTTAGAGTGTCCAAATTATTTCAAGATCCTCTCATCATGTCTCCATGTACAATTAGTAATATGGGGATTTTTACTTCTAAAACTCTCCCTGATTCTCAAGTACGTATATTTTCTCCAACATATGATGATAATTGCATAATGTCTCAATCTCAAGATTGAGACTTGGATGTCTAGCATTATCAAAAAACTTAGCTCAAATTCATACTTTTAACCAGGATGTCCATACCATTTCCTTAGATCACGACTTTGATCCTAAAGGTTGTGTGATTCCTACTTATTCTCCACTTCTTTATACTTGGGTGGTAGAGCAAATTATACCCTTTTAAATTCCAAAAATTTCTACATCTCCTTTGCCACCTATAGGTCTAATCATTGCATCTAATCTTCCCCGTATCACTGAAACCAACAACACTCTAATCCCTTTCGATCCATCTCCCTATCCTACTCTTGAGATTACACGCAATGCTAAGATAACCAATTTTTTTTAGATACATTCTGAGTATGATCACCATGGTAATCAGATTATATATCTTGAAGTAGATGTCGAGTATTATAGTCCTCTTCTTACCTTTCCTAGTGATGCATCTATTCTTAAAATACTTCATGCCAGAGAACCTCAATTTCCTTGAAAACATCATAAACTTGGAAATTTTAAAACTAAAACCCCTTGTTTCAATAAATTTGTTTCTAGCATTGATCCCAAAACTATTCTAATATATTCCTTACCTAATGGACCATATCATTTCCAAGATAGAAATGCCATGCTTATTGAAGAAACCACTCGCATTTAATATGGTACTCCATCTTGTCCTCGACTAATTATAGTTTTTCACAAACTCTCACTTAATGAACATGATAATTTTAGCTTATTCTTTGATAAATATCATGATATATTCACTTGGTCCTATGAGGACATACCTGGTATTAAACCTAGCATTGTGGAACATAAAATAATTAATTATCTCGATGCCAAACATGTGCATCAAAATCAAAACAAATTTACACCCAAGGTTAACACTTTATGTCACAAATAAATCATCAAATTACTTGATGATAATTTTTTCAAACCAATGAATTATTCTGAATGGGTTTCTAACATTGTTCCTATTTAGAAAATGGTCACTATGATCATTTACATTTGTACTAATTTTTACAATCTCAACTTCACTTGTCTCAAGGATAACTTCCTTTTACCTTCAATAGATTCCATTGTTGATTCCACTGATAGTTAAAAAATGTTACCTCTTATGGATGGCTTCTTGGGATATAATCAGATTCATATTGCCCCTGAAGAAAAACATAATACCACTTTCACCATGGAATGTGGCACCTATTTCTATGTCAAAATACCCTTTGGCCTCAAAAATTCTAAATCCACTTACCAACAGGAAATGACTCACACATTTCATGATCTTATCCACAAAATTGTTGAAACTTATGTGGATGACCTCATTTCTAAATCCAAATGTCATAAAACTCATTTCTCAGATCTTGTTGTCATCTTTTATCATCTTCTTAAATACTAGGTTAGAATCAATTCTTACAAACGTGTCTTTGGTGTCACATCTAGAAATTGTTAGGATTCCTAGTCTCTCTCCATAGTATCAATGTTGACCCAGCTAAGATTAGTGTTATCATCAACATGCCCATTCATCATTCCATTCTTGACATTAATATATACTTAAGCAAACTTGGATTAATTAGATGATTTGTCCCTAAAATGGTTTATTGCATCCACTCTATCAGTTGTCTTCTTAAGAAAGGTAATTCCTTAGAATGGATGTATCCTTATCAAAAAGACTTTGATAACATGAAAGAGTCATTTCTTCACTCACCTACACTTCATCCTCCTTATAACGATCGACCCTTGATCCTATATACTTCTTCCACACCTATATCAATTGAGGCAATGCTTACCCAAAAACATGATACCAAAAGATATTATTTCATTTATTACATTAGTCAAGGCCTCATCGATTATGACACACATTAAACCAAACTCGAACATGATTACCTCACAATCTTTTTCATATCTGAAAAGATTCAACACTACATACTATACCAAACCACTTATGTCATTATTCATTCCAACCCCCTTCTTCATTTCTTCTCCAAAGCCTTTCTTCCTAGAGATTTAATTGGCAAATAGATGGTCCTTTTTATGGAATTTGATCTTCACATTGTGACTCAAAAAGTTGTTAAAGGACATGTCATAGTTGATCAACTTATCGTAAATCCTATGCCAGCTACTAATCACCTTCAAGATAGTCTTCTAGATGATAATATCCTCTATATTGAAGGTCTAAAATTAATATATATCTCTCAAATATGATTTTCATAACTTTACCATAAATATTAAAGCAAATAATCTAGAAAAATCTAATATTTCCCCTGATACTACTAGACTTAAAGTAGTTTTTGAAGAGCTTCTTAAAATTAATATCGACTTGCACAAGGATACTTGGAACCTTCATTTTGATGGTCTTAAATTCCTTAAAGGAGTTGGGGTAGGTTTCATTATTACCAGTACTTTTGTGAAAATCATACCTTTATGTTTTCACGTCACCTTTGATGTCACCAAAAATATGGATGAAGATGAAGCTCTAATCTTAGGCATGAGAGTTTCCCTTAATATAAACATCCAATACCTACATGCCTTAGGTGACTCTCATATTATTTTCCACCAAGTTAATGGTGATTACCAATTAAAAAGTGAAAATATCATTACCTATCATCAAATTACAACCACTCTTGTTAAGTATTTCATCTCTGTTACCATTAAGCCTATCCCTAGAGATCAAAATTCCATTGTTGAATCCATGGATTCTTTGGCTTTTCTCTTTCATCCACACCAAGTTCTTTCCAAACCTACTTTTATAATATAAATAATAAGATTTCCATCCTCTGCTCAACCACTAGATTCACTTATCTACCACATCGAGGTTGTCACCATTTGAAAATTCCCATGGTATAAAGACATTATTAAATTCTTAGAACACCAAAATTATCCTCCTAACTTAAACTCTCATGAAAATACATGCATTCGCAAATAATATTTTAAGTATGTATTTTTACATAACATCCTTTATTATTGTAATGTTGAAGGTACCTTACTCTATTGTTTTATGCAAGATGAGGTCCCTCCTCTTCTTGAACAAGCACATGGGAACATTTTTGGTGGCCATTATAGTAGACATGTAATAGCCTACAAATGCATATGTATGGGCTACTTTTGGCCTCCTCTTGAAAATGATGTAATTGAATTTGCAAAAAAGTTTACTCCTTGCCAAATTCATGATGATCTAATTCAGTTAACTCTCGCTGAGCTTCAAATTGTCTAATCTCCTTAGCTATTTTCCATGTAGGTATTAGATCTCATCAGCAAATTACCTTGTTCCCAAGATGGGCATGTTTTTATCATCATAGATACCAAATATTTTACCAAATGCTTAAAGCTATGACTCTTATTAATGTCATTGGTAACACCATTAACAAATTTATTATTAATCAAATCATTTACCACTTTGGTTTTCCCCATACTATCAGTTTAGATGATGGTGATAACTTCAAAAATAAGGATGTTATACAACTTTGTGCTAAATTCAATATCAATCACAAATTTTCTACACCTTATCATCCACAACGTAATGGTCAAGATGAGGATACTAATAGAATTATCAATAAAATTCTCCAAAAGATAGTTTATGAAACCTACACAGATTGGCACATTCACCTTTATCCTACTTTTTGGTCCTATCAGACTAACATACATACTGCCACTAGGACAACACCATTCTCCCTAGTCTATGGTTATTAATCAATCCTACCCTTGGAATTTGAACTCCCCTCTCTTCATATATCTCTTCATGGTAACATTCCTGATGAAGAATTTTTTAATACTCTCTTTCATACTCTTGATCTCCTTGATGAACACCATATTTTTGATTTACAACATAACTTCCAATATAAGGCTCTTATTGCCAAACAACATAACAAACATGTTAAAATTTACACATTTAATGTTGGTGATGTTGTCCTTAAATTAGACTGCACCCATCATAAATAAGTTAAGTACACCCAAAAATGGTGGGGTCCCTATTTAGTTAAAGATATTCTTGATCTAAGTACCTACTGCCTTCAAACTAATAAAGGCCATGTTTTCAATAAACTGACCAATGCATAATTCCTTAAAAATTACTTTGCCTAAACATTTCCTTATTTTCATGATTTTTATCTACATATAACTAACACTTTTTTATGTTACCTACATGGGTTTCTCCCTCTGTAATAGTTATCTCTTATCACAAAGCTTTAGTTCTTCCTGTTTGGTCTTTTGGTTTCCCTTTTGTCTCATGAGTTGTATTGTAAAGCTATCGATCGGACCTAGTCTTCCTCATGATGTAACATAGTCTTATTTATTTCCATACACTTTTTACACACTTTTTTGCATCCCTTGGATTTATATTTTATGATTTACATTGTAATACCATGGATAGGACCCAGCCTTCCTCACAAAATACCTTATCCCATTTATTTTTCACATGACTTTTAACACCCTCATGGGTTTCTCTTTTTGAGTTGCAATGTAAGACCATGGATAGGACCTAGTCATTCTCATAAAATCATATTTTGTCATTCCTTTGCTATAATTAGTTGATCCTTGTTCTCAAATTTAGCTATTGATTCTTTTGATAGATGGAATTTGTAAAAAAAATCCATGTTATCATGTTTTCCTCCACTTCTCTCATTCTTATGATAATGAATCACATTTTACTCTCATTGTATACCTTTATCACCTTTTTCACATTTTTTTTGATTTTAAGAAATTCAAATTATTCCATGTGTCACTCCTCTTTATTTCCTTTCCTTTCACTCCATATTGGATAAAATAAGGTCGAATTCAAGATAACACTTTTATTTTACCTATTTTTATGAGACTTTTAGACACCATTCTATTTAAATTTATCTCATTTAGAAACTAAGTCCCACATGTTCAAATGAAAGTCATCTTTAGCAACCATGTTTGGTTTTCGAAATCCGTATGGAGGAGGAATAGAAAAGTCCATCAAGAAATTTACAAGCCAAATCATTTAAAATAAAAGGCAACATACAAATATCAAAATTCCAAAATCATACCAAAAGATGTGATTTCAATCACATATGCTATCTCTAATCAAATTTCAAACTTCATAGTTGGCCTCTTATAGAGTCGAGTTTCATTGGGGTGTAGCAGGCCAATAGATTATAATGGGAGAATTATAAAAAGCTCTATGATGTTACCTAATTTCTCATGGAAGTAGCCAATATTCATAGTAGACTAAAGGCTCTATAAGTGGTCCTGAAGAACATAGAACATGTTGTGGTAAGGTAGGTCCATTTTAATTTTCATGCGTATAGCCTTCATGGGATGATCTATATACTACATTTGATAACCTTAAACTTGTGTGGATAAGATAAGTTATTCAAAGTACTTAAGGTCAAAAGTCATCTTATTTTGATAAACCTAATTTTATTGTCTTGACATCAATAAAAATTTCCACTACCTTGGTCTTTCCTTCATTATCCCCTCCACCCATTTCATTTTCCCCTTGATAGGAAATTTATGATTCTAAATCTATTTTCTCTTCTTCTATATCCCCTTCTTATTCACCTCTTAAAAACATTCTAGCACTATTTTGTTTTAGTTTTATCTATCCTTAGAGTGAAATAATATGTTTGAGTAACTATGGATTACTTTACTTACATAATATAATTACATTCTTAGACTTGTCTTACTTTAATTTTACCATTTGCCATTTTTTTACTACCCTTCTTTTACGAGCACCTTAGTCTGTACCTTTTTCTTTTGTTGAGTGAGATAAGGATTATTACTGCTCATTCATAAATGACATACACAATAAAATTACATTCTTATAATTAATTTACTTTAATATTACCATTTTTCATTTTTTTATTACCCTTCTTTTATGGGCACATGAGTCTATACCTTTTTCCTTTGTTGAGTGAGATAAGGATTATTACTGCTCATTCATAAATGTTATTTTACCATTTTGTTTTTCACTTTTACATATTTGTTTAAGTAAGGATTGTTACTTATTTTACATTTTATGTTTGATTACCATCCTTTTTGACATGTATCCTTGGTTTGACTTGGTGAGTTTGCCTTTCTTACTTCAGTTTTACTTGTTTGATTTTTTTGATCTTTTAGTAGCCTTGGATTTTTGGTTACCCTATTTACTCTTTTTTTTGACTCGTTCATTTGGTTTAACATATCATTTGTTATCCCAAATTGATAAAATCCCAAGTACATCCCATATGCATAGCACTAATTATCTTGACTTTCTTATGTTTATTTAGTTTTAATCTTTAGTTTTATATTCTTCAGTTTATCGAAAGCAATCTATGTGCCTTGCATAGTCCAAACTAACAACATAGTATACAATCATCCAGTGATAAAGGTAATTCAAGGTATGCATCACATTTAATTTTTAGTTATTTCCCTTTCAGTCATTTATTTTTCGTTATTTTATGCTTTAAAATATTTGAACTTTTTTTAACATCAATGTTATGTGTTCATATGTTCTTTCTCGAAGAACTATCGCTTGTTATACCTTAGTGATACATGATGAACTAAAAGTGGGACATATGTATACACATAATATTTTCAACTTTTATCAAATAATGATGATTTACATCTTGAAGAAACTCATCAACGCTCAATCTCTCTGAGTACACACCCTAAGGGGTGTACTAAGAAAGGGGTGGTTAGACCATTGGTTCTTCAAAAGATTGTTGTCCCTTATTACCACATTATTACCAATCCTGCTAGATCTTAAAACCATTCCCCAAGATATTAATCTTCCTTTGTACACTCCTATAGCCTTTTCCTACTTTGCATCCTTTTTTTCCTCACCTTAATCCCCTTTTATCAATCGGTTATACTAGGTTGAACCTCTATAGTTTTGGGTGATTTTCACATTAGAACTAGTTTGGCTCTTGGCCAACCTAGCTCATGACCTAGTGAATAATTGTCCAAAATTGTACAATGTCAATTGGGTCAGCCCTGTCAACCAAGATTTTTGGAAGGGTTTAGTGTCAAATCCTCCTATATATAGAAGATCATTTCATCATTATTTGATATGAAATCAAGAGTTATTATTCACTTGTGCTTCTTTATAATCCATTCTTCCACCATTCTACTTGAGGAGTCTTAGATTAGAGTTTCTACTTGGAGAATATAGTCTTTTGGATAAGTCTTGGATGATTTAGACTTTCTTATTGATCCTTAAAAACCATAAAAACCTTTTGTGAATCCCCTTTATCCAAAGGAATGATTGAGTATCGATGGGTTCATCATTCAGGTAATTATTCTCTAACTTAGCTCCTCTCTTTAGTAGATAGAAGTAGCATAAGTATTGGCTTTAAATAATATTACTCTTCTTATTAAATGTATTAGGTTCTTGCTCATACATTTATTAATTGAGATTCTCTTATGCATGTTTTGATTTTTTACTAACCCCTCATATTGTGCCACAAGCTTTGATGAACACTAGATTTGATTTACTTTACTTGTTATTAGTTTAGTGAAATATCAAAACACAAGACTCCCTTAGGGTTATTGCATGATTATGCTTGACTGGAGGCTTTGGAACCCTCCCTAGCATAGTGTATTGTGTTAAGAGATCCCTTAATCAGGTCTAGTAGATCCCCATATTAGTCATGTTCCTGCTTAACAAATGTGTCCCCAATTGAAAGTGTATAGTATGATCTATGTTCTCTAAGTTGAGATTTATTTATAGACATGATGTATTTTTTATTACATACACGTGCTACCTACCAATAGATGGATTATTTAGATATTTTTTTTGTAATAAATGAAAATATATGGTTTCTTTATGCATATCACTACAAGGTATATTTGAATAGATGCCACCCAATTCTCCATTCTGCATGAAGATAGATGTGGTGTGGTAGCATTTTGGTGCCACCAAAATTTTAACCATTAATTATTACCATCAGGGAGAACACATCACACTATGTGCACTAGCTACTTTTAGATATTTGTGGCCATCCATTAGGTGTTCTCAACATTTACACCCTTAATGATGGTCTTGATTTTTTTGTTTTAGAAATATTTGGCTGACAACTTACCCTTTTCTATGTGGCTCATGTGTGGGGATGTTATTATGGTTGAAATTCTAGTGAAAAAGTTGGTGCATTGACCATGAGGTGGTGCATGGGAGATTTTGAAATGCAGTATTACTTCAAGAACAACTTGGGTCTTTTTGATCCTATCCTTTGAAAACACTCATTTAATAACATAAATTCATTTACATGGGCTAACTATCATACAGTTATTGACTATATTCTCAAAATATTTGATCATTATATATTGTAAAAAATAATAATTTATATTTATCTAATAGTAATAGTTAGCCTGTCTATGTCCATTATAAAAACAATCTCTCGGATCATGCTTCCATCTCTTATAGAGTGGACTATGTCATAAAATAGTGCAAGGTACCACATTATAATTTTATTCTCAACACCTCTATTTTAGGCCATGTTGGCACTATACTTTTGATTGCCTAGATTTGAAACCTATTAGCCCACCCTCCTCATGTTTCTAGCTAGATTGAGTGGTGAATGAGTCTATTTTTTATACCACAACCTTTCTCTACCATTATGGGAAAAAAATTTCTCATATCAGAAAGTGAGGAGAGGAAGTTGTTCTTAAGTAATTTCAAGGAATTTCCTCCCTTCTTAATCAAAATAATTTTGATAATCAATATTAGAGTCTTGCCAACTCTCTCAAACACCACATCAAAGTGGAATATGGACACACTACCAGAGGGGCACAATTATGTGTTCATTTACATTAGCTTAAATTTGGAGACAAATATTCCAATTATTTTTTTAAATCCATCAAGGCCAAATAAGATCGAGACAAATTCAAGGCCATTAAGTCATCTCAAATCAGAGATCTCTTACAAATATCTCCTTAGATTTTTTGGATCACTATAGGTTATTGTTTCATGGTTAGAAGGAACTGACAAAAATCTCTTAGGATATATATGAATATCTTGATGTGGTTTCTCATAAATTAAAGGTTGTAGATAAATAACTATGTGATGCACTATTGAACCTCTAGGGACTCATAAAAGTTCTTCATTACGTGAGAAATGATAAATACCCTAGCTTTGATGGATTTTCATGTAAATTATACAAAGCCACATGGGAATTTGTTCGACAAAACTTCATGTTTATAAATAAATCATTAGGTGTTATAATCAATCAAGGTAATATCAAATTCATAACTAAATCTGAGGATATATATCTCATTACCAACTAGTGGCCAATCACTTTGTTAAATTTATCTTATAAATCTCTTGTCAATCATCTTTGTCTTATTCTCCCTATAATTTTTAGACTAGAGTAAATGGGATGTATTATAAGTCAATACATTGTTGACAATCTTATTTTTTTCTAGAAAGGAATGGAATGGGCTAGATCTTCAAATTAGATAATGATTGTTATCAAGTAAGATTTTGAAAAGGCCTTTGATTGAATTAGATGGATTTTTATCCTAGAAATGCTAAAGGTTATTGGTTTTGGATAATTCTTTATTTTGGTAGTCTAAACCTTGTTAAAAGATGCCTCTACCTACTGTACTATTAATGGTCTCAAATATAACAACATTTTCCTTCACCACTCCATCTAACAAGGTTAACCTCTTATTTTAACTCTATATGTCCTTTCGAAAGAGGCTTTAGGATATTTTATTGCCTCTATTGTTGAGTAGGGTCTAGTTAATGGCATTATTTACATGACTGCTCTTCTCACCTCATAAATGGACACATTTCTAATGATATCTTCTTCACACTTAAAGAAAAAGAAAAATATATTTCAAAATTTATGAAATTCCTTGATATCTTTTGTTTAGCTTTCTGTTCTAATTTGCAATGGAGTAAGAATCAATGTTCAGATAAAGCATGATGTCTATTCCTAAGTGTTAAGTGGAAATTAATTGCTCAAGGAGAATAGTTAAAATTTATTAGCATTTAATTTTCATTTGAAAGTTATCCTACATAGATTTTTTAGTACATCTCAATCATGTGGAGAAAATGGTTGAATACTTGGTTTCCAAGCTAATATCCTTAGCAGGTAAATTCAAGGTTTGCACCATAATCCTAGCAGTTACCCATGTCTACTACTCTTAATGGATATGATCCTTCTAAGGCATCCTATGATAGGCTAGGTAAAAGTCTCATAGATTTATTTTTGTCTGATCCCAAGCAGTCGAAGGGATTCCATCGAGTTTCTTAGGACATATTCTACCTACCTCAAGATAAAGGAGGTATGGAAATTATTGATATTTATAGGCAAAGAACAACCTTTTGCATTAAATGGGTTATTATATATATTAAAGGTAATGAATCCTGGAAATTTATGTTGATGCATTATATATCTTATGGATCCCCCTTTGGCAAACCAAGTTGGAATTTTTTGCCTTTCACACCTTTCTCATTATGATGGATCCTACCAAAATTGAAGGTTATTTCATAGCCAAAAATATATAGAAGACCTTTAAGGCTGTCAAGCCTAATATAAGGTGTATTGGTGATAGTTTTTGTATTAGATTACATTTTAATGATCATAATATATGGTGGTATCCTATTATGACCAACACTAATGTTTTTCTTAGAAAAATTACCTAGAATTATAGCTTTTAAGCTCTTTCGAAAAATGTATTCATATTATTTAATATTTAGTCTTATCAGGGATTAGAGCCCTTCACTATATTTTAAAACATATCACTTGAATAATGTAGACTTACATTTTATTCTTCACATTCAGGAGTCCATTTCAAATGTAATGTTGCATAAATTGTGCTTAGGACCATCCCACTCATGGTGAAAGGATTATCAGTGGAATTGTGACACCTCTCCCTAGTTTACTTGGTCTAATTTTTGACAAGGCAAGGATCAATTTTTTCAATAGATAGACTAGGCGCTACTAGTAGAACTAGATCTCTTATCTTTTTCCTATTCATGATAGTTCAATTTCTATGCTCCATGACACCTTGTTAGATAATCATCCTATCTACTTTCCATTAAAATAAACCTACTAGGCACCATACCACTTTGAGATATTATTTCCACAGTAGATGATCTATAAGACTCATTTTAATTCCAATCAACCTTAATAAACTAATAACATATAGTTACAAATTTTCTCATAAGCCTCAGTTTACTCACTTTACTAAGCTTCACTATACATGCCTTTACCAAGACAAGACTAGGATTTATGAATACCTTGTCCACAAGGACTTGATTCTTATTAACTTGTTTAATAAATGACATTATAAAAATAATAATTTCAAAATAAAAGATAGTCTCTTTCAGATTATCTCTCATAGCAATACTAAGCAATTACTAATCATAAGTTTGTCACATCTCAACATTTTTCCAAGACCTTATGCAGAACTCAAGAACATATTAGATCATGTTCAAGTCATCATGATCACTTACTAGTATAATGTTAAATAGAATCTATAGGACATCAATGACACTTAATTACCTTTTACATGAATGATAAAAATAATGACACAACACACCAATAAGAACATACATCAACAAATAAGTCCTAACATGAAGGATAAGAAGCCATATCAAGCTTATTAATGGATGTAAAAAGCTTAATAAGGCCCTAGATAGCTTATTTAGTCTTAAGAAATGATGTTCAAAAACCTAGGAGGTGTTAAATTGTAACTCTAGGCCAAATTTAAGTTTTCCATCCAAAACCTTCCATTTGAAAATTAAAATTTTGAAAAGAGACTTGTAAGCCTTGTATACTAAATAAAAGGGTTTAGACCTTATATAATGATCCTATAGACTCATAAATATGTTTTAATATAATTACTACCTTGGTAAGTGTAAATACATCTCATTATTATACCTTGAAGCATAACTCCCACATTTGAAGGGGATAAAGAAGCAAGTTTGTTGAGGATAAAGGGCAAAAGAGAGATTATTGGCCTATTCTAAGACCATATTAAGATATAAAATTCTATTTATTCATGATATAATTAAAATATCAAGCTAAGGAGGATATAAGTCTATAAATTGTAAGCTTTAGGAGTCATTCAATAGCATTCTTGAACATCAAAGGACAATTGTTGAAGAGGATATTGAGGTTTTAAGACTCTGATAAGGATTTTGTACATAATGAAGTGTGTTTGATGTAGGTAAAGAATGTTATTGAATAATATATGAGGATTTAAGGCTAGTTTAGTATAATAGTCTTTTATATGCATGCTTTTTAATGTATTCTTAAACCATTTGAGTATAATAGTCTAGATGTTGGGTGGTTGATCATGTTTTAAATGTATTGGAAGGATAATAGGAAGGGTATAATAGAGGTATGTTTATTTAGAATCAGTTTGACACAATAGTTTTGTTAAATTGATGAAAAAATTAATGATTTTGTTAATGTATGTCTCTTAAGCTAAGAAATAGGGTTTGCAGTCTGAAAACAAAGAAATATGAGAAAATATATACATTATAAATGGTAGGTTTATAAACTTAAAATTTATAGGAAATAAAAACATAACTTTTCCAATAGGAATTAGGTTTTGAACTTTTTTTTTTATCAACTTATGATTTTTTTATCTTGCTGCCTTGTGATAGGACAACCTAGAATTTCTAGACAAAAATCCATGTTGTGTGAAATACATAATGGATATAAGGTTATAAATGTTTGGAAAAGTTATATAATTTAAAACAAGGAAACTCATTTTTAAAGAAATGTGCATGGTGTAAAATTACAAAAAATTAGAATAATATGTAAATTTACATGTATTATAATATTTAAATGTTTTTAAGTTAATTGGTTTTGGTTTGGCATGCGTGAAATGGATTGTAGTAGTCATATCAAGACCTAATTCCTTAGGACCAAAATGCAAATTTGAGTTTGGGTCAAGTTTGAAGCTAAATAAATGTGGGAATAGTTTGAATTTTTTTATTTATTCATGTTTAAGGGTAAATTAGTTATTATAATTCATTTATGTGAGAAAAATCACTATAAGATTTGTTGTAGGCTTATTCAAGACCTAGTTAGGCCTAATTTGAAACTGAAGTCTAAATAATTAGTTGGGTCAAACAAAGAATGGAGTCTTGTAAGTTTAGAATCCTCAAAATGAGACAAATGGGTATATATAATGATTATTAGTTTGTTATAATTCTTTTTGTATATAAAAATATGCCTAGAAACCCCTTAAAATAGGGTTACAAAGACCAAGGGCAAGATAACAAAGGAAATATGTGATAGAGGTGAAGTAGAAGGCTGTAACCTTTGAATCAATTAAATTGGGTATAAAATATATTTATCAAGGTGTTTTAATAATTACACAAAGGGAAGAGAGTCCCTTTTCAAAGAAAAGCTCATTTTTCTTATATAAGGCCTAGTGAATGAATTTGAAGAATGCTTATGAGAAAATGGTATGACAAAGTAATTTTTTTTCAAGTTTATAAAAAATAGTATGGGGAGTATATTGATATATCACATGTATTATTTTAAATATATGGTATCTTGATGAAGGATCCCATCACCATATCATTATTGGTCTTATGTATAACAAGCTTTGAACAAGAAAGATAAGTGATAGATTGGTCATAAAAGTACATTAACATAATTTAACCTTAAATTCATGAAAATATTGAGTTATTTAATTAGAAATTATTATGTAAATCCTAGATAAAATTTTCCAAGGTCAAATCCAAGATAATGATGAAGAAAACGTGTTCTTCATCCAGTGCCACATGAAAAACTCAATGCATGTGAAAATTTCCATCTATATTAACACACATTGTAAAACATATCAAAAAAGGTTGGGTAGCCTAATAAGGTTGTGAAAAAATATATTATTAAAATGAATTTCACACAAAATAAATGAAATAAAAACCATGTTGATAAATGGTGTCATCTTCACCATACAGGCTCACATAATGACTCTAAATGTCATGTGTAGTAATCCTTACTTCGATTATGTAAATTAGGTCTATTTCTAATGGAAGACAATGATACAAATTCCACTTGCATGATCACTAGTGCTAATTTCATTCATATCTCTAAAGGATGAGAGTATATATTCCACATTAACTTGTACATGAAGGGTTGGCCTCTCCATGTTATCATTGATAGTGGAATAAAAAATGACATCATTGTAGCAAATACAACCCATCACCTTGGTATTACCAATGATATGCATCTATAATCATATTATTTAGTTTGGTTATAGTTTGGGAAGGATACACATGTTTTAAAATAATGCACTTCTAGTATAAAGTCAAGGCATGGAGGAAAATGTCACATATATTGTTGCTCCTCTTGAAGTCTACCACATCTTGTAGGAAAGAACACTTTTTTTATGACTGTGAATCTACACATCATGTGAAGCCACAATGGTGAATTATTCATGTCAAAGATCACTTATTCAACCTTTTATATTTAGATCCAAATACAAAGGTTACTTTTGCATTTTCCAAATAATTCTAAAAAATTGTGTCTCACACATATAAGTTTGTGGTACTCATAGTCTACCTAGAGGAACTTGCATTGGAAAGAAAATGTGCATTAGTGTTATATAATTTGTTTTTTTTGTGTTTCCTTTGGTATCATAAATGGAGAATATGGTTTAATATATGGAAATAGCATGCATCCACATTTTACCTTGGCCCAAAGAGAGAAATATGACAAAGTATTCTTCGTAATATCTTGAGATTTAGTGGTATAGTAAAAAATGATCCAATAGCCTTTTCTTTTAAATCTTCACTAACATATGTAATTGTGGTTGGTTAAAAATGTCTACACAAGTTATCATGAGTGGCATATCATATTTACAATTCATTACAACCATGTTGACAAACTTCAATAACCATCTTTCACACCTTATTTGAGAGGATAAGTTCCATTATATAGATTCAAATAAAACACATGAAATTGTTTTTTATGAAGATGATGAATGACTTATTTAGTCATTCATGTCAATTCTATATCTTCTAAATGAAAATAGATAAATATTTATTACAACATATTGTTGACGAAATTATATATAAGTAACCACCAAGGAAAACTATATTTCAATATAATAAATATAGAGTGTTTACATACATGTTTTACAGCTTAATTACTTATTGACATTGATTTTGTTATATATATATATATATATATATATATATATATATATATATATATATATATATATATATATATATATATATATATATATATATATATATATATATATATATATATATATATATATATATATATATATTAATGTGTTATTTTTTAATTTTTAATTTGAGTTTTAATAATATAACATAAAACATAAAAATTAATCTTCATCACATCACTAGATTGATATAATATAGTGTTTAGTGATGTGATGAAGATTAATTTTTATGTTTTATGTTATATTATTAAAACTCAAATTAAAAATTTAAAAAAAAAAAACATTAATATATATATATATATATATATATATATATATATATATATATATTTGTGTGTGTGTGTGTGTGTGTGTGTGTGTGTGTGTGTGTGTGTGTGTGTGTGTGTGTGTGTGTGTGTGTGTGTTGTTTTTTAATTTTTAATTTGAGTTTAATAATGTAACATAAAATATAAAAATTAATCTTCATCACATCACTCAACACTATATTATATCCATCTAATTCCATGAAATTTTGTATTTTGTAATAAAGTCCCCAGCTCCTAATAGGGGAGTGGAGATATTTCAAAGATAACTATGATAAAAAAAAAATTAGCATAAAGATGTCAACTCCATTATCCAATGGACAAGGAAATTTTCACCTAAAAATAAAAACTCTAAAATCCTCCAATTTGTACAATATCATGTTTAACAAGCTAAAAAGTCTAGATTTCATTTTGAACACTTGTGGAAATTTATATTGTCTTTGATCCCATCAAAGCTTTCAAAGGCTTTGGTAAAAAAATTCCAAGTCTAAAAAAGTCTTGTAGTCCTGGTTGGATCTTTATTTTTGAGAGTCTATATGTAGTAAATTTTGTTCAATGTAGTGTATATTAGGTCTTTATAGATGAATAGATCTCTATGAAATTCACTTTTCAAAATGAGTAAGTCATAATATTTGTCAGGTTTTAAAACCTTAAAAAAAATAACATTTTCTAAGTCCAAATTTTTTATAATGTTAATCCGGTCTTTTTAAATAATTAGGTTTATGAGTTTCAATAAAATATATTTTATTATTAATCAAGTTTAAATTCATGATTAGATCTTGATGGTTCTAAAAAATATTTATTATAGTGATAGTCAAGTTTATAAGTTTGGTTAGATATTCAAATGCTACAATGAGAAATCACATAATTAATCAGGCTCAAATCTTTGATCAAGACATGAAGGCTTCAAGTTTTTTCAACATAGTGCTCAAGGTTTTATACAATGGGCATTAAGATGGAACTCCTAACAGAGTATTAAAATAAGGTAACTTCATTTAGTATATGTGAAGTGGAAAAATATATGACAAGATCTCGAGATATACCAAGAAATTAGTGAAATTTTTGTTAGTAGTTCAATTTTCAAATTCATTATTTGTGCCTCTTTGAAATTGTGATAACATTGATAATATTCAAATTACATTCAGGGAAGATTTTGGAATAGAAGGTCATGTTGGATACTTTGATAAATATGGAATAATCTAAGATATAATTCATAATAGTCTCTCATAGGTCATTTTATTGATGTTTGTGGAGAATCTAGTTTCCCTTTCACTTGAGCATATTAGAGATAGAAATGTTATAAACAAGGGAAATAATATTAAGAAGCTTGATATTCCTAAATTATGAGAAGTTCTAATTACAGATGGTGATAATGACATTTCCCAATTGGGGAATCTATCATTAATAGTTAAGTGGGCTCAAATCAAGGCACCTGTTAATGACATAAAAAATATCATTAGTTACTTTAGTTATTATATTGAGATGGAGATTTAAAATATAAAAATTTTGAAATAAATTATTTTTATATTCTTTCTTGCCTACCTCCCTTACTTAACTCAACATTTGAAAACAAAATTAGATACAACTATAAATTTTTTGGAGTTTGGGGGCGAGAAATTTTGTTATAGGTGAGATATCTATAAGCAATAGTTAATAGTAGATAAATATAATAAAATAAAAGAGAGAAAGGTGTGTGTAATAGAGATAAGAGAGAATCAACATTAGTAAAAGATATGCATCCCAGAAGATAGAGCAATAGAATAATTTCCAATGCAACAGTACTTGGAGTTAAGTGCAGTAGTAGAAGACTATAGAGAAATATAGAAACAACTAGAAAGGGCATAGAATAGAGTAGCAATATCCAAGGGAAGTAGATAATATTCAAGAAGAATCAAGTGTAATGTTTTCTGATAATAGTTAGAAGAAGGCAAGGAAAGTTCAGGGAAATTTTTGTGATTTTTTTATACAGATGTAGTTTTAAGTAGTTAGTTTTTAATAGTTATTTTATGTATTATTTAATATACATTTTATAGTGTTTTATTGCTTCTCCTCTAGAATCCCCTATTTCAATTTATTTTATTATTGCTTACTACCCACATGGACCTAAATTAGTTTTATATTTTTTATCAACAATAGCCATCATAGTTGTTAGTTTTCTAAAAAATAATATTAGAGCCCATAGGTAGTGAGCCCATTTAGACACGAAAATAGGTAGTTTGGGTTCATGAAAATAGGCCCTATTTTTGATAGAAATAATTATGATGTGTGAGGTATTAGAATGAAGACTATATTCAACTCTCAAGAACTATGGGAGTTGATTGAATGTGGATATAATGAGGTTGTATACCTAGAATCTTCCAATGTATTAAATTAAGAATAAATTAGTGTGTTAAATGAGAATAGGAAAAAGGATGCCAAGGCACTCAACTATATACAAATGGCATTCACTAATTCAATATTTCCTAGGATAACAAAAACTATCCATTCTAAGCAAACATGGGACATTTTTCAAAATTCCTATAAAGGGAGTGATAAGGTGAATCATGTCAATTTTTAGATCTTAATAAGGGACTTTGAGATGTTAAAAATGAAGGAGAATGAGTCTATCAATGACTTCTTTACAAGGATAATGAATATTATCAATCAAATGAAGACATGTGATAATACCCTTGAAGATGATATGATCATAGAGAACATGTTGAAGAGCCTTCCAATTAGATTTGACCCTATAGTTCCTATAATAGAAGAGTCCAAGGATTTGTGGCAAATGATGGTAGATAAGATAATGGGTTATTTGAAAACCATGAACAAAGGTTGCATACGTCAGCCACTTCCTCCCATGAGAAATAATTTAAGACCAATTTAAATGTAAAAGGAAGGGGGAGAGGATAAAAAAATAGAGGAAAAGGAAGAAGTTACAATATTCAATAAAGTGGAAGGCATAGACACCAATAGTCACATGAAAGAGGAAGAGGAAGGAGAAACACTTCTAGAGGAAGATCTACATAAAGGTATGATAAATCACTCATCCATGCCATTATTTCAAGAGGTCTGTACACTATAATAGTGAGTGTAGATATAATTATTATGACATGAATAGGAATAATTAAAATTTCTCCTATATAGAAGTGACTAAACTGAATAGGAATGAAAAAGGTGGAAGCTTGTTTATAACATGTAACATAGCTGAGAAAAGTGGTAAAGAAAAATGGTACTTAGATGGTGGTTGTATAAACCATATGAGTGGGAACAAAGAGATGTTCAACCACATTGACGACTCAATCAAATCAAAGGTAAATATGGAAAATAATGAGAAGGTTCCCATCATAGGTAAAGGAATAATTTATATTCGCACCAAGCAAGGTGATAAAAGGTAGATTAAAGATGTTTATTATGTACCTGGGTTGAACCACAACCTTATAAACATAGGGAATCTTATCCAAAAAGGCTATAAAGTTAGATTTGAGAATGGTGAAGTCATAATATTTGATAATAATGGCTATGATAGGTAGATTGTAGCAATCAAGAAGATAAATAATCAAATATTTTCATTGAGAATATAAAGTGAGATGGTAGTAACATTTAAAATAGTGATAGTAGATGAGTCTACTATTTGGAATCTAAGGTATGGGAATTTTATCTTTATAGGGATGAAACTTCTTCACAATAAACACATGGTGAAAGGGCTTCCTCTAATAGAATAGCTAAATAAGGTGTGTGAAGGATGCATATTTGGGAGTAAACATAAGAGTACATTTCCCATGGGTAAATCATGGAGATCTATAGCTCATTTAGAATTGATCCATTTAGACTTGTGTGGTCTAATGAAGACCCCATCCCTCTCTAAGAATGTCCACTTCATGACATTTATATATGATTTTAGTCAAAAGATATCGATGTATTTATTGTAGAACAAATTGGAGACATTTGAGACCTTCAATAAATTTAAGGCCATGATGGAGAATAAAAGTGGACCCTACATCAAGATTTTGAGGATGGATAGAGGGGGAGAGTATATATCTAATGATTTCATCAATTTTTGTAAGGATCATGGCATAAAGAAGTAATTTACAACTAGGTATACATCACATAAAAATGGTGTGGCTGAGAGAAAGAATAGGACCATCCAAGAGATGGCAATGATCATGCTAAAGGAAAATGGTTTGCGCAATGATTTTTGGTTTGAGGATGTATCAATAATTGTATACTTCTTGAACATTTATCCAATGAAGAGTGTTGGGTATATCATCCCTCAATAAGTATGGAACAACTAGAAGCTAAGTGTTGAGCACCTTAGAGTGTTTTGTTGTATGGCATATGCACATGTACCCAAGCAAATAATGACAAAATGGGATGAAAAAGGTGATAAATGCATATTAATTGGGTATAGTGACCAATCAAAGGATTATTAATTGTATAATCCCATCATCAAAGATCTCATAATTAGTTGAGATGTTTAATTCATTAAACATGAAGCTTGGGAAGAGAGACAAGAAGAAGAACATGTAGAAATAAAGAATAGTGGACCCTTTATTGAAATTGAAATAATAGGTGGTAGAACCACCCATGCCCAAGGTTGGACACCTATTTCACAAAGGGTTGATTCATCTCGTGGAAACAAGCATGAAGGAGGTCAAGGACTTTTTCAAGAGTCAACATCCTCCTAATCCAACTTAAATCAATGCCAAGCAAGGATAAGAAGCTTGAAAGAAATCTATGAGTAGTTAAGGCATGAGAAAAATGAAGATGAAACAATGAATTATTCTCTCTTTTTATTAGCTAATCTTATCTACTTTGAAGAAGTACTCAAGGAAAATAAGTGGTGTGAGTCAATGTATGAAGAGATGCATTCCATGGAAAGAAATTAAACTTGAGAGTTAATTGACCTACCAAAAGGAAAAGAGGTCATAGGAGTTAATTTGGTGTACAAAGTAAATTCTACTCTGAAAGGCAAGATAGAGAGACATAAGGCAAAACTAGTTATGAAGGGTTATTAGCAAAGGCTCAGACATGACTAGAATGAGACATTTGCACCCATAACAATGCTATAAATGGTAAGGATAATCATAACCATTGCTTCTCAACACAAGTTGAAGGTGCATAAAATGGATGTGAAGTAGACATTCTTCAATGGAGTGCTAGAAGAAGAGGTTTATGTGAGACAACCATATGGATTTGAGATTTTTAGGTATGAGAACAAAGTGCATAGGCTAAAAAAGACATTGTATAGACTCAAGTAAGCGCCAAGAGCATGGTACATCCATATAGACACTTACTTGTTGAGTAATATATTTAGCAAAAGTGTGAGTGAGCCCATAATATACATCAAAGCATCTAAAAAAGGTATTTTGATTATTGTATTGTATGTGGATGATCTAATATTAACCAAAAACGCAAATAAGTCTATTGAAGATTTTAAAATAGCCATGAAGAATATTTGAAATTATTTATTTGGTCCTCTTGAAGTATTTTTGTGAAGTTTTCAAGCAAATGGATGAAATCATCTTCATATGCCAATATAAGTATGAAAAAGATATTTTAGAGAGGTTTAATATGTTGGATAAAAACCCAATATTTATTTTACCTAAGACAAGTCTTAAGTTGTGAAAAGATGATTGCAGTAACAATGTAGACCCCACATGATATAAGATCCTAGTGGGAAGCTTAATGTATTTGACTAAAACTAGGTTGGAAATATGTATGCAATTAGCCTCATATAAAGATTCGTGGAGATGCCAAAAGAGACACATTGGCAATAAGATAAGAAGATATTGAGGTACATGAATAGAACAAAAGATTATGGAGTTTAATATGTAGAAATAAATGAGGTTCAAATTGTGGGTTACACATATAGTGATTGGGTCTACAGCCTTGATGACCAAAAGAGCACTTCAGGGTATATATTTCATCTTGGGCTGGGAATGATATCTTTGGCTTCAAAGAAAAAACCCATAGTGTCACTTTCTATAGCTAAAGCAAAGTACATAACATCCAATGTAGAAGTATGTCAGGCTATATTGTTGAGAATGATACTTTTTTATTTACATGAGAGCAGCAAAGGGATTTTATAGTCTATTATGATAATATATCCTCCATAGTATTGTAAAATAACCCCATCTTTCATGGTAGGATAAAGCACATTGAAATTAGGTATCACTTCATTAGAGATTTTTAAATCATGTGATAGAGCTTAATTTTTACAATTCAAATCAATATCTAGCTAATATTTTTACTAATACATCGTCTAAAGACACTTTTATTTACATAAGAGGAAGGTTAGGGGTCATTAATGTATAACAATTATACCTAAAAGGTTTTATGTTGTCTCTGAACTCCTACAATAGAGCTTTGAACTCCAACATATCAGTTACACATTTTAGTAGTCTATTTATGGACTTCAATAGGATAACTACAAACCTTGATAATCCAAATACAAATTTTAGTAGGGTAGCTACAAACTTATATAATTTAGCTACAAATTTTGATAGGGTAGCTATGGACATAAGCAGGGTAACTACGGACTTTGATAGTCCATCTATGGATTTCAGTAGGGTAGATAAGGATTTTGATAATATAGCTATAGATTTTAGTAAAGTAACTATGGACTTCGGTAACAAAGCTCTGGACATGCATAAAAAAGGTACAAAACCATTTGGGCATATAAACATAATTTATAAAGAAGTTTTGAAGGTTGATAAAAGTCTACTAACCATGGTAGGAAGGTAAATAATAAGGGGGAGTGTCGAAATAATTTTTTTTTATTCCATCTTACCTAATTCCCTCACTTCACTTAATAGTTACAAAAATAATTAAATGTAACCATTTCAATTTTGAATTTTGGGTGTTGTTTGGTGTTTGGATGGGAAATTTTGTTATAGGTGAGATAAATATAAGCAACAGTGAATATTCGACAAATAAAATAGAAGGAAAGAGAGAAAGGTGTGTGTAGCAGAGGTAAAAGAGAAGCATCAACAACAAAATATATATAGCCCATAATATAGAGCAGCAAAAGAATTTCCAATGCAATAGTAGTCAGAGTTCAGTATAGTAGTAGAAGTCTCCAGAGAAATAAATCAGCAACTAGAAAGGGTAAAGAATAGAGAAACAATAGTCAAGGGAAGTAGAAAAGAAGAATCAAGAGGAATGTTTGCTGATAGCAGTTCAAAGAAAGAAAAGAAAGTTGAGGGAATTTTTTGTGAGTTTTGTATATAACTATAGATGTAAGTTATCAGTTTGTAATAGTTCTTTTAAGTATTATTTCATATACATTTTAAAAAAGTTATTGCTTCTCTTCTACCCTCCTCTATTTTAATTTATTATATTATTACTTATTTTTCACGTTGGCCTACATTATTTTTATATTTTATACCAACAATAGCCATCATATTTGTTAGTTTTCCAATAAAATCTAGCATCAAAAAGAATTTGAAGAGAGTTTGTGCCAGCATATGAATGATAAATATGGGTGTATTATCATAAATTGAGAATCTAAGAGGGATAGAACATATTATTTTCTTATCTCAAATTATAATTGGTTGTGTTTAGAGATAATATGGAAATTAGTACAATATCTTGAATTTCATACACAATACTTAGATGAGTTATTTTTGAAGATAGTCCTTGTAGTCAGTATGGTTTCAATTTCAAAGAGTAGTATGTGGGAAAAATAAAACATAGCAAAGAGGACAATAAATTATTTTTGTTGAGGCACTTGATTTAATACCTCAAAATGGAATTCGTTCTTAGGTAGTTAATGCAGGAGGAAATGGTGCAAAATTGGAAATATTTTTTCACTTCAGTATCTAGAGTGGTAACCAACCATGATATGCATTTGCCTATTAAAACATTAAATTGAGTTCAAAATAGGATTTAGAAGACAAAATAGGTCCTGAAAGACTTGAAAAAATTAAATGAGATGTTTTATCTTACCCATGGAAAGAATACTATTTGAAAAAAGAATCAAAAGTATTTGTGGAGAAGCATAGTCTTCATGTATCATCTGAGCATTCAGTGATATTTGAAATCAAAATAGCAGGCATATTAATACACCAATTGACAAAATTTCTATCAAGAGAGAAAACACATTTACTAATTATTTGACTACACAATATTTTACAAAGAATGAAAGTACTCTTTAAAAAAAGTGCACAAGTTAGGGAACTAATTCTGGTAATCTAGATGGCCATAAGTCAAAATCTAAGGTAGTGGTTTCAAGAAATAATAATTATAAAGGTGTGTTAGATAATTAATTATCAATGCTCTACAATCAACCTAACTTATAAAGAGACATAAAAGAGTGAGATTATTGAGAAAATATTGAATCCAATGGAAATGGTGGTGAAATCGAGTATTTTGATTGAATACTACAGGGTGTACAAATTCTACAAATCCAAACCAAAGATAAAATGACTTTATAAACTTAATTTATATCAACACTTTTTAATTAATTAGTTTTATTTAATGTTATAAATATTAATTCATTGGGAATTAATTGAATGTTATGATATGGAAGTTGCAAGGTGGGCAAGTGTAAAGTTACTAAAGTAAACTCAAATTAATATAGGTTAATTTAGGGATATGTTAAATTAGCAAGTAATTACGTAACTACCAAAGGAGAGAATGCCTATATGGAGGATAATTTACATTGTAAAGAGGTTCATATTTTATTCCTCTTTCCCTAGAAGAAATATATACTATGTCTTTGTACAAGTTTTTTTCAAGGAGTTTTGAGACTACAATATAAACATGCATGTAAGATGAATGGATTACTTTGTGGGATTTTTTTTGTTTATTTGTAAAATCTTAATTATGGTTTATGAATAAATAAATCCATTAAAAATATTTACTTTTTTTAATTTTGTATAAAATTTATAACTTTGAAAAGTTTGTGTTGAAAATCCTAGGAGATAGACATTATTTTATATTATGTTTAGTCTAATTTGAAGGAAGACTTTGGGTTTTCAAGTAATTTCATAGTGTTTGTTATGTTTTGTCATTTACAATGATGAAAAGAAGATTATAAAATAAGAATATTTGATGCCAAATGAAAATTTATCTTAAAGCATGAAAATGAAACTATATATTTATTTCCAACTAGAAATATTGAGGCATTTATTAGAACTGTGTCATGAAACCCCTCTAGTGATGCTCTTAATTCAATTTATTTAAGTCTATATTTCTTGTCTTTTCTAAAGATAAATGTTTCTATTTTTAAATTGTCCATTCTATTCCATTAATCTAGGTCATCTACATAGTTTTATGTGTTTATTCCATTGATGATTTCCCATTCTCCCTTCCATATTTCATTTCTATCTCCATTCATAGTTTTCTCATTTCTCCTAGTTTTTCTAATGTTTCATATTTTTTGGATAAAATTAAAAATAATTACCCATCATATGATGGATCTACCTCTATAAAATATAGAGGAAAATCAATAGTATATTGATGATTTCTCTAATGTCATAAGTTTTATATTGCATCTACCTAGGCAAGTGATAAATTTTTTCCAAAATGCCTTGAAACAAAATCTTACAAATTTTTTTCATGACTATGATGGGAATCAATATAGATTATACATTTAATTTCAAAACATTTTAAAACACCTCCCCTACAATGGAGGTTCAAGACTTTGTTAAAAAAATGAACCTATTGTCTACATTTGTCTGATTGAATAAATGGCATTGGTTCATCCTAACTCTATTTCCCAATATCTTATGGGTATTTTTTTGGTCTTTTTGATTTGGACTAATATAGTGAGTTATCTTCAAGATCAAGGAAGAGATTTATGAAATTTTATATATAAAATTCTAAATATTTATATGATCATATACATATTTTCACTATAGAATGCATCATATAGGGAGTTATGCAAGAAAATGTCTCTATGAGACCTTTTATTGAAAATTTCATTGGACCTACTGTTGAATGGTTCTAGACCTAGAATATGGATATATTTTGAAATGGGACTCATTGAAAAACATGTTCCTGAATAAATTCAAGCCAACTATGGATGTGTGTGCATTGTTTTCAATTTTTTTTCAAAATATAAAAGAAAGAAGAAGATAAGATGAGAGAATTCATAACATGCTTCAAAAAAATTGAAATTAATTCCTCATGATAATCGACCAAGTCCAAACAATGAACTTTGAATTTTCATTAGTTCTCCACATCTATAAATTACATATATCTTGGTGAGGAACAAAGTGAATGATATATAATTTATTTAACAAGAAGCTATTTACATTGAGGATGACATGATCATGTCCAAGATGTTGAATAATAAAGTTTCAAAACATGTCAAAAATGCCTTAAGTGGTGGAGAAGTAGTGGAATTTTATATAATGAATATCCTTCAACATTCAAAATAGAGAATCCAAAAACAAATCCCTAATACATCAAGTCAAAAATTTAATTAATAAAAATAAAAAATTTTACTTTCTCTATATGATTGATTTATTTTTAAAATCTTGGAAGAAAGTGAACTGTTAGAGGAAAAATTACTTGATATGCAAATAAATGAAGAATTTAGCTTCCCCTTGGTAAAGAAGAAAATGTTATCCATGAGATTTATTTAACTTCATAGTCCTACGAGAAAATGAATTATTTGAGCAATGATTAAGCCCCCGATAACCAAAAAGGGACAATTATAAATAATGTGATGTTTTTTTTTAATTATTTAATGCAGAGGATAATAATGGACCATTTTTTTGTAAATAAGATCCATTTTAAATCAGGAATACTCAATGGTCAAAAGAGAAGATTTTCCTAGTGATAATTTTTCATTTGCCACTATAGAAGAATTATTTGAAGGATATAAATCCAAAGCAATCAAGCCTATACCTATTAAAGATCACAATTTTGATAAGATTGAGATCAAATAAGATGTGAAGATGGATAAGAAAGAATTATGTCCTATATTCATTTCATGTGAAATGAAAATTGTCAAGGTAGATGATGAAAATAATTCATTTAATTATGAATTTGTCTTCATCATGGGTAGGATTCTAAAAAGTAAACATTTACCCCAATCCATTTGATAAGTTGTTCCTATTTTTATTTTTACTCAATAAGAGAGATGTGGCTCACTTATTTATGATTTGAGTCCTATATGTAACATAAATGCATTCAAATCCATTCAATAAGGCATAAAATAAGTCCAATATTGATTAATAATGCTCACAAAACAATGGAAAGTTCACAATGATTCTATTTCAAAAGATGAAGACACTATTTTTTTGTTCTCTCATGATCATCTTCGTATGCATGATAGTTGTGAGTTTATCCACTTTCCACCTAATTGGTCACTTTTGTTTTAAATGTTATAGCCTTTCAAGTTAAATTCATTTTTATAAAAAGGTGGGTATTTATCTTAGCTATTTAATAGTTTTGTATATTCATTCTATTGTCCCCTCATAAATTTTTATATTTTCCCATTTTGGCTTGTATTATTTTCTTATCTCTATTTTGGGGTGTGTGTGATGTTCAATACATACAAAAAACCTATTTTTTGTCTTTTATCTTTTATGAGTATGTATCTCATGCTCGTAATTTGTTTTTGGTTATGTTCTTTACCAAAAAATGTAAATTTGGATAAAAGTATTAAATAATCAACCAAGAATTTGATCTTATACACATACATTATATTTTTTTAAATGAAACAAAATCATTATGGCCTTTCTTATATAAATGTTGTGCATTTTTTCAATCAAAATCAACTTATAGAAGACTATCTATTGTGTAATCATAATTTAATTTGGATATTTTTTACTACCTCTTATTCATGGTTGGAAAAGGTCATTCTAGTTATTGCTACATTTATCAAGCCTTTAGATTAAAATTCAAAAATAGTGAAAACTCTTTAGACACATACCTTTTGTCCAAGAAAACCAAATATTCTTGAATTTAATAAGATATTTGAAGAATATATCTACAAGCATCAAATTTTATGACTGTGTTTTGTGAGATGTGATTTTGGATCTATAATTAGTTTTGGATTGTATTTTTGGGAGATATATAAACATTGTCTAATGGTTCCCTATTCATAGTTATATTTATTTAAATATTTATTCTGAACTCAAATGAGTAAGACACGTTGCATTCTATGCCAAGTTTCAAAGTTCAATTATTCTTCAATTTTTGAATGGCATATAGGAAAGGGCCTTGAAGCATTTCATCAAAATAAGTATCAAAGATAAAAGATTTGATAGTGTATTCGAATGTTAGCATTTACAGTCATAGAGATGAAAATGGTGATATGGATGTTTGTTCCTCAAATGTTAGGGTTGATAAGCAAATCTTCCCATGTGTATCCTCAAGTGAACTTGAAAACATGAAAAATATTATAAACAAAATATCTATCCAAAAAAAACATGTTGATTTCTCATGTGAATGAGATAGGTGAACTTCTGTCAGTTTTTTTAATCTAGATATACATACATTCTTGTGCTAGTGATCTAACCCAATAATGTATTTTCAATACTCATACAATGGAGATTGGTGAACTACTTTCTATATAGTTAGATCAAGACACATAAATACATGCTACACATTTTTTCAAGGATCAATAGAATAAATTGAAGTCACTACTCACTAAATATTTTTAGCGTTATCCTACAATCCAGTAGGAAATGCAATTCCATGGTCAGGGCCAACTATTGTCATGAAAATTTTCATTTCATGACAAACCTCCTTACATTCTTAAAAGAGAATTGGAGGTATTTTAAATACAATGACAATAATTATTTTTATGATAAATATGTTGACTCCAATTATCAATTGACAAAGCAAACGTTACCTTAAAATTAAAACTCTAAAATCCTCCAATTTGTGCACTATTATATCCATCTATCTGAAAAGATCATATTTTGTTTTGAACAATTTTGATTTTTTTTGTGTTTTGTCCCATAGAAAGCTAATTTTTGTAGTAGTTTTATAAAATTTTACCCTGAAGATGGTTTCTAAAGTAAGGCAGATTCCACTATAGGGTTGTGTAGTTTCTATTCCATGGCATGTTACCCTAATAGTTTTCTATTGGAAGAGGCATCCCATGTATGATTTCATGTTTATCCTTCACTATCCATATATTTATTTCTAGGATATTTCAATCCCATGACTTTTTACATATCAAAGAATTTTTTTGAAATTTTCTAATGTCTCTGATCCCATCATAACTTTCAAAGGCTTTTTTAAAAAAATTATAAGTCAGAAAAAGTCTTGTAGTCCTACTCAGGTCTCTCTTTAATGAATTCTATATGAAAAAAAATTGGTTCCTTGTAGTGTATATCAATTTTTTTGGCTGATTAGGTATGTGAAAGTTCATTTTTAAAAATGAGTTCATCATAAAGTTACATCAGGTGGAAAGAGAGGAAGGGAATGGATAAATCGATCTGCTAGGGTTCTTTCATGGTTTGTGTCTACCTACTTGAATGTTTTACCTCTTGTGTTATACCTCTAAGACCATGATATTTTATAGGGATGAAGTAAATTAAATGAACTTGGTGTGCTGAGATTTCAGTAGGCAAAACCTATATTTATGTGTTCTCCTCATTCTACTCCATCTATTGATGTAGGAGATAGAGCTAATGACACCTAAACAAGCTCAAAAGTTTATTTTAAAATTTTACGAGAAGGTAATCCATATACCCCTCCCTTTGAAAGGTAATTATTCTTGTTGATACTATTGAATAATGTTGCAAGTAGTATGAATTTTTTTCTATTATTACTTATTTTTTTGGCTACATCCCCTCGAAGGATTACCTCTATAATTGGTTCTATAACCACTGGGAGCCACTAAGGGTCCATGTCTCTAGAATCTAAAATCTTACCAAAGGATTTTTATTATCTAACTTTAATGATATATTTGAAACTCATCTAATTCTTGTAAAGTACAATTTTTAGTTCCTTCACAACTAGATAATGATTTTGTCTCCCTAGTCTTAGGATTTTAAGTTTTATGATAATATCACCCTTTATGTCCCTATCGATCTTGAAATTATTAGTCTCTCAGTCCACCTTTGGTATTTTATGTCCCAAATTATCACTCCTATAGGATGAATGGTTAGAATTGAACTAGATAGGTGGTTTTCTCCCTTTCCCTAATAAGTGAGTCTATATGGAGGTTAACCTCTACATAGATCTGAATGATTTCTTTGAAATCTATGTTGGGGATACCCAATGGTCACAAAAGATTATATATTTCAACCTTCCCAGTAATTATTTCCATTATTAGGCCTCTGACCATTACATCAAGGATTTTCCTCACATGGGTTATCCCAAGCCTCCTTTGTTTGAAAAGCCAAAACCAATATACCAAGTTGATGGATGAACCATAGCTCCCCTTAAACAAATGGTGGGTCCTAAACCAAAAAACCCACCCCAACCACTACCTCTTAAGGACTCTCCTCCAGTTGTCATACCCTTTGAGGAGACTTCTTTGCCATCACCTTCCAACCTAGCTCCTCCTACCCCACAAAACATTTCTTTAGTCTCCAAAAATTTTAGGATGCCTATGGATGAGGTTCACTAAAATAGTGTCTCATTGTGTCAATGGTCTTGCATCCCACCTCACAGGGGTTCTAACTCTCCTCAGGAAGATCATGATGCCAAACACTATTATGTTATAGGTGATGGAATTTCTCATCCTTACCAACACAATAAATGTGATATGTTGAAAGATTTTAAGGATGGGTAAGGGGAGATTAAAATGGATGATCCCTCCCTATGAATTTTTTATAATTAAATGTAAGGGGTTTTACAGAGTCTACTGATAAATACTCTATATGATATGCATGTCAATAAATTAATTTTCTAGACATTTTTTATTTCTAAGTTAAAATTTATGACTTTATCCTCTAGACAACCCTATGTAGTACTTAGTTAAACGCCACCCAAGTCACCTCCTTACATGATGTAGGCTGTGGTGGTGCATGTATATTAGTTACTCATAAGATATCCTCTATCATAATTAACATGGGGAATGATCCATCACATTAGGCACTCTAGATTATTCTTGAAATTAATGGCCATCCTTTTGGCATCCTCAACATCTATGCTCCCAATGATGGCCTTGATGGCTCCCTTCTCTAGTGATGTTTGGAAGATGGGTTACCTCCTCCCATGTGGCTTGTGTGAGGTGAATTTAATATGATTGAACACCTCCATAACAAAGTTAGAGATTTGATGCATAAAAAATAGGCCAACCTTCTGGAGGCCATAACTTTTGATTTGTAGCTCTATTTGAGCTATTCACGTGCCAAAATGACCATCTCAAAAAGCTTGATTTTGACCTAAGTGGATCTATCTTCTTAGATTTTATTTAAATATTTTTTTGAGGCCAAATGTGATCATCTAAGGGTCTAAATTAGCTTTTAATGATTTTTTGGAATTTTCTAAATTTAGAAATTGTATACTATTACAAATGAAAGTCAACTTTAGTTTAATTTCATCTCATAGTATAATTTTAGTATTTAGGTTATTTCAATATTTTTTTAGAGTAGCGTGTGCTTGAATACAAAACTTACTATAAATAATAGCTACTAAAAATGGACAATTTTTTTAGATTTTAGATTTTTATGAATTTTTGCATGTCAACTCTAATATTTGAGTTAAATCTTATTTAAGCATGGTTTATGTTTTTTTATTATTCAAGTAATAAATATAAATCAATTATAATTATTTTTTCAAGATCTTGGCCTATTGGTATTTTCCTTATTATTTTTAGTTTTTGGGTTTATTATTTGGTATCAAAGCAAGTTCAAATCTTGGAGGAGAGAATAATGGAAAGATGATGAGGAGGTATGACACATATGAACTAGACTATACAAGAGATATAGAGGTAAGTTTAACAATTAATAGAGGTTATCACCAATCAATCAAGGAGACAAGGTGGTGATAAGGAAGACAAAGATCATGATGAAAAAATTTAGCAAGAAGAACAACAACAAGAGTAGCCACCATCAATGGAAGAGAGGATGGTTCGGGCTTTAAAAGGAAGAAATGAAGGAATCAAGGTTGATGTTCTACATTATGGAGGTAATTTAAAACTAAAGGAGTTGATAGATTAGATGAATAGCATGGAGAATTTATTTGAGTAGAAGACTATTAGAGTAATCACTATAAATCAATTCTAATTATTGTTTCAAGATCCTGGCCTATTGGTAATTTTCTTATTCTTTTTTAGTTTTTGGCTTCATTATTTGGTATTAGAGCAAGTTCAAATCTTGGAGGAGAGAATAATGGAAAGAGGATGAGGAGGTATGACACAGATGAACTATATTATACAAGAGATACAAAGGTAAGTTTAACAATTAATAGAGGTTATCACCAATCAATCAAGGAGACAAGGTGGTGATAAAGAAGACACATATCATGATGAAAAAATTTAGAAAGAAGAAGAACAATAAGAGCAGCCACCATCAATGGAAGAGAGGATGGTTCAATATTTAGAAGGAAGAAATAAAGGAATCGAGGTTGATGTTCCATATTATGGAGGTAATTTAAAACTAGAGGAGTTGATAGATTAGATGAATAGCATGGAGAAGTTCTTTGAGTAGAAGACTATTAGAGAAGCCAAGAAGGTAAAGTTTGCATGCATGAAATTGAAAGATCATGCAGTGATTTGTTGGGATCACCTGTAGAAAGAGAGACAAAGAAAAGGTAAAGAGAATATTAATTCATGGAAAAAGATGGAGAAGAAGCTAAGGGAGAAATTTCTTCTTGTGGATTACGCACAAACCTTATACATAAGATTTCAAAATTTAAAAGATCACATTATATAAGAGTATACAGCTGAATTTTATAAGCTTTCTATATTAGTGGAGCATGATGAAACCAAAGAGTAGATGGATACAATGAATGTAAATGATTTGAAATTTTCAATTCAAGATGAACTAAGCATGCATATAATACTTATCATGGAGGAGACTTATCATTTAGCTTTGAAGGCAGAAGAAAAACAAAATAGATAGAATTTTAGGACATTTCCTGGTCCAAGTAGAGGTGGATCCCCTCCAATAAGGGCATGGGGTGGGTTTAATACCACTAGAGGTGAATTTAATGCCAATAAAGGTGAATCATCATGTGGTTTAGAAAGACAAGATGATAATACGTAAGGGTTTCAATAACAACAAAGAGAAAGAGGATTTCAAAGAGGATGAAGTTATTGTGGTGCTAGAGGATGGTTTCCAAATCAATGTAGATCTTATGTCTATTATAGATGTGGAGAAGAAGGGAACAAAGAATTTGAGTGTACAAGCTATCAAGATCAACAAAAGAGGCAACAAGATCACCCAAGAGTGAATCTAATTGATGTTGAGATAGAGGATCAAATTATTGAAGTTACACCTATAGATGTTGGAGAGAATCTCATGATGAGAAGAACCATGATCACTCCAAGGAAGGAACAAGTGAATAATAAATAAGGTGGTGATGCATGGATGCAATAAAATATTTTTAAAATAAGATGTACTTTAGGTGAAAAGGTATACAAAGTAAATATAGATGGTGATAGTTATAAAAATATGGTTTCTAAAGAAATTATTGAGAAAATAAATTTTAAATGTGAAAATCATCATAATCCTTATCGGATTTCATGGTTTAAGAAAGGGAATGAGGTTAAAGTAGATAAAATGTGTTTAGTCAAGTTTTCTATAGGAAAAAGTTATAATGATGAATTATGGTGTGATGTCATTCTGAAGGATACATGCCATTTGTTATTGGGGATACTATGGCAATTTGAAAGTAAAGTAATTCATGATGGAGAAAAGAACACATACACTTTTTGGAAAGGAGGTACAAATTTCATTTTGTTACCTCTTAAAAGAAGAAGAGAAGTTATAAATCATGTTGTCTACTAAATAATTTATCCAAGATATGAAGGTAGTAGGTTATTGTTATGCATTAGTAGTGAAGAATGAAGAAACATAAATGGTGCCAATAAAAATAGAAGAAACAAGAGTGTTGTAATAATATTTAGATGTTATGATTGATGAGTTACTAGATGGTTTACCACCGAAGAGATATATTCAACATCACATTGATTTGATTCCAAGATCATCTCTACCTATTCAAGTAGCTTATAAGATGAGTCTAATAGAACATGCATAATTAAGTAAATAGGTTATTGAATTGTTAAGAAAGAAATTGATAAGGGAGAGTATCAGTCCATGTGCAACACCAACATTTCTAACTCCAAAGAAAGATGAAGGATGGATAATGTGTGTCGATAGTAGATAAATAAATAAAATTACAATAAAGTATAGGTTTCCTATACCTCATTTAGATGATATGATGAATATTCTTACAGGAGAAAAATATTTTACCAAGATTGATCTAAGGAGTGGTTATTATCAAATTCAAATTCATGAAGGATATAAGTGTAAAACTTCATTCAAGACTAGGGATGGCTTATTTGAGTGGATGGTGATGCCATTCAGATTATCTAATGCTCCTAGCACATTTATGAGGATGATGAATACAGTGCTACAAGAATATATTGGTATGTTTGTGGTTATTTATTTTGATGATGTTTTTATATTCAGTAAGACTAAATGAGAACACTTACAACATTTGAGAATGGTAATGGATTTGTTAAGAAAGGAAAAGTTGTATGCAAATTTGAAGAAGTGTAAGTTTATGCAAAATAGTTTAGTATTTTTAGGATTTGTAGTTTTAGTAATTGGTGTGAAAATTTATGAATAAAAGGTAAAGTCAATTATTGAGTGGCTTATTCCAAAAAGCATTATAGATGTCAGAAGCTTTCATGGTTTAGTAACTTTTTAAAGAAAATTTATAAAAAAAATTAGTAGTATTATGACACCAATAACAGATTGCATGTGACAGAAGGAATTTATATGGATTAGAGTAGCCACAGAAAGATTTGAATTTTTGAAGAAAAAGATTATAGAAAGGCCAATTTTAGCACTACCAAATTTTAACAAAGTGTTTGAGGTTGATTATGATGCTTTGTTTGTGGGAATTAGTGTTGTATTGAGTCAAGAAGGAAATCCAATAACATATTTTAGTGAGAAATTAAATGAGGTAAGAATAAAGTATTATACTTATGATTTTGAACTTTATACGATTGTACAAGAATTAAGACATTGGAGGCATTACCTGGTGCTTAAAGAGTATATCCTATTTACAGATCATGAGGCTTTGAAGTATGTGAATACACAAAAGAAGTTGAATAGTAGGCATGAAAAGTGGGTTTATTTCATACAAGGGTATACTTTTGTGTTGAAGCATAAATCAAGAAAAAATAATCAAGTAGTTGATGAATTAAGCAGGAGGGTAGCATTATTAACTACCATGGTGAGTGAAGTAGTTGGATTTGAATCTATCAAAGAATTATATGATATTGATCCATATTTTGGTAAGATAGTTTATTAGTGAAGGAATCCATTAATATGTGGGATATATGTTATTTATAATTATTATCTTATGCAAGAAGGGTATCTCTTCAAATGGAAACAATTATGCTTTCCAGTTGGGAATCTATGAGATAATATAATAAGAGAATTACATAGTGGTGGTTTGGCTAGACATTTTGGTAAGACAAAGACAATAGCTTTGGTAGATGAAAATTATTTTTGGATAAATATGAAGAGAGATGTGACAATGTATGTTTCAAGGTGAAAAATATCTTAGGTAGATAAAGCACATGCACAAAATACTAGACTATACATGCCATTACCAGTTTTAAGAGGACCATGGACAAATTTGAGTATGGATTTTATGTTGGGATTTACAAACACACAAAGAGGTAATGATTCAATTTTTGTTGTTGTAGACAAATTTTATAAAATGGTTCATTTCATTTCATGTAATAAAACCAATGATGCCACTAGGGTTACAAAATTATTTTTTATGGATATTGTGAGATTGCATGGTGTTCCAAAAACTATTACTTTAAATAGGGACACAAAATTTTGAAGTCATTTTTGGAGGACAGTATGGAAGAAGATGGGGACTAAGATACAATTCAGTAGTGCATATCACCCAAAAATAGATGAAAAGATAGAAGTTATGAATAGGTGCTTGGGAAATTTATTGAAATGCATAGTGGAAGAGAATCCAAAGCAATGAGAATTGGCTTTACCACAAGCTAAGTTTGTATATAATAGTTCAAAGAATAGATCAACAGTAAAATCACCTTTTCAAATTATTTATGGTAAAAATCCTATGATAATTTTAGATTTGGTATAATTACCGATTATAGATCAAATTAGTGATGATGTAGAAGCGTTTGTAGAACATATGCAGTAGCTACGAGTAAGAAGAAAGTTGTAGGAAAGTAACGAGAAATATAAATCAGAAATGAATATGAAGAGAAGATCTAAGGTATTTTAATAAGTAGAGTTGGTAATGGTTTACTTTAGGAAAGAGATATTTACAAAAGGTACATATAATAATTTGAAGTATAAAAAAATTGGGCCATGCAGATTTGTGAAGAAAATCAATGATAATGCATATAAGGTGAGTTTACCACAAAATTTTGATATATCTCTAGTATTTAATGTTTCAAATTTATATGAATTCTATGGATAAAATGGTGAAGATGATGAAGATGAAGAGGTAAATTAGGAGCAACAGGGTCTAAAGAAGAAAAAATAAAAAGCAGTGTAGGTTTTGGATATGAAGACATTAAGCACAAGGCAAGGGAATTATAACAGGTATTTGGTGTAGTGGGAAGGATTATAGCAAGAAGACAACACTTGGATTATAGAATGGGAGCTAAAGAAGATTGACAAGGAAAAATGGCAGTAGTACAATTAGGGCAACTCACTAGAGTTGAGTTGTTTTCAACCAAAGGAGAGTGATGTAGAAAAAATAGGCCAAACGTTTAGAGGCCATAAATTTTGACTCATATTTCCATTTGAGGTCTTCCACATGCCAAAACAATGATCTCAAAAAGTCATATATTATCTTAAGCCTCCCTATTTTATTATATTTGATTTTCATATTTTTTGGAGGCTAAACATGATCATCTAAGGGTTTGAAATTAGCTTTTAATAAAATTTTTCAAGAATTTTATAAATTTAGAAATTGTATATTTTTAGAACCAAAAGTCAAATTTAGTTTGATTTAGACTCATAGTCTAATTTTAGTATTTAGGTTATTTTGAGAATTTTTTAGAGCCACATGCACTTGAATGCAAAACTTACTATAAATAACGACTGCTAAAAATAGACATTTTTTTAAATTTTTAATTTTTTTTAAATTTTTGCATGTCAACTATAATTTTTGAGTTGAGGCTTATTTAAGCATGGTTTGGGTTTTTAATTATTCAAAAAATCAATATGAATCAAATCTATGTATTGCTTCAAGATCTTGGCCTATTGGTAATTTTCTTGTTCTTTTTAGTTTTGGGTTCATTATCACCCCATGTATTGGTGTGTTGATGAGGGTGAGGATTTGTACTTTTTAAAAAGAAATGGGGGATATTAGACCATCTACTTTGGTGGTGTACATTTAATCACATGTCTTGGTTTACATGGTCCAACTACCAAGTTAGGGATCACCATGCGCTCAAATGTCTAGATTACTTTATGATGTCAGATAAAAATATTTTTTCTTTCTCTAGCATTAAGGGCCAACATGTTGACTTCCAATTAGATATTATTTTTTTAAAACACTTACCCATATCCTAAAAAGTGGAATGGACTTTTGGGTAGTATAACATGCTACATAATCAGTTTATTATCAATACTTTTATCTTGAGTCATGATGGTACCCTTTGACTCATCCACTATATCTTGAAGCTTACCCCATGGCCCCCATATAGCACTAGCTATATTGAGTGGTGGAATGAGTCCATTTTATGCACCACCTCAATCCTATAGATCCATGGCCATCATGTTGCCTAGATTCATAAGTAATTAGAGGAGGATACACTCTAAAAATTTAAACAAATTTATGAATCCATTGAGACTGATCCTTTTAACATACAACTTTAAAGGTTGACTACCTTCCTCAAACACCACCTCAAGGTGGAAAATAGTCATGAAACATAAGGTTTCCAACTCTACACTCAACTGTATTTACTAAAAACTGGTGACAAATCCTCTTAAGATTTTTTCAAATCAAAATCATGGGTAAATTAACACCTTTTAAGTGGCTCAATCCTAACTTACTTCCCAGTCTAAATCTCCTCAACCATTCTAGAGCATTACAATTAGGTTTTACATTACCAATCCTTTATAGTTGAGTGGTCCCATGCTCTTCAAAATTCCCTCAATGTGGTGCCTTTCAAGATCAAACCTATAGATCAATGGCTATGTGATGCCCTGCTGACCTTGCAAGAGATTATAGATGATTTGAACTATATGAGCAATGATAAAAACCCTAACATTGATGGCTTCCCTTAAGAGTTTTATAAATACAGTTGGGAGTTTACTAACATTGACTTCTTTTAGGTTTATAAATAGACCTTTCAAAATTAATCTTATATACCCATGATCATTGAAGGTAATATCAAATTTATTCCCAAAGCTGGAGGTCATGAGCTTCTCACTAGTTGGAGGATGATAACCCTAATTAATGTTTTTTACAATATTCTCTCCAAATCCCTCACTAACTATGTATGGATAATCTTGCCTTCCATTTTTAGACTATAATAAATAGGCTTATTATAGGGAGATATATTTTTGATAATCTGATTGTAGTGTGGCAGGGCATGGCTTGTGCATGTTCCTCTCTTCAGATAATTTTTTTTCTAAAGCTATATTTTGAAAAGGCTTATGACAAGAGTGAGTGGCATTTTTTTCTTACCATACTCAAGGCTCTCATATTTTTTCCCTTTTCATATACACTATGAAGACCTTTGATGACTTTACCTACCTCATTATTAATGGGCATCAAACCCTGAGGATCAATTTCCAACATTCTATCCTTCAAGGTGGTCCCCTTAATCCAATGCTCTATGTTATATCCACTAAAGCCTTGGGTTACCTTTTGGATTTTAAAGATTCATAGGGCTTGTTTGTGGCATTATGTTACTTGAATACAAATCTCAACTTATCAATGACCAACTTAAAGATAACACCTTTATGACACTTGAAGATCAAGAGGTCACTTTTAGTGAAGTTAAACAGTGCTTATATACATTTTTTCTAGCTTCAAGATCCAACCTTTAATGAAATAAAATCCAATCCTTTAGGCAAATCATGATGTTGATGTTTGAGTGGATTATAGGTTTAATAGGTAATGGATTCTTCATGATGGATAATTTAAGTTCTTGGGCATCCCCTCCACTTTTGATAGCTTACCGTTCAAGATTTGGTAGTATGTCCTCAATAGGATTAAAAAGAAGATTGAATATTGGATTAAAAATCCCCTCTCTTTAGCCAACAAATGTCATATTTTCACCAATATTTTGGTGGCCACTCATGTTTAATATTCCTCTTCCTATGCCCCCTCTAAAGCCTCTTATGATAATCTAGCCAAACTTCTATGAGATTTACTCTAGGCCAATTCTAAGCAAGCTTATGGTTTTCATCAAGAGGCCTAGGAAATTTATTGCCTTCCTCATGACAAAGGTGTCATGGGTATAATTTAAACCTATAAAAAATGTATGGACTTGTGAAATAAGTGGTTTTTTTAGGCTATTTATGGAAATGAGTCTTAAAAAATCCTCATCCACCATGGTATCTCTTCGAGATCTCTCTAAGGCAAAACTAGTTGGAAGACTATTGAATTTCAATCCCTTTTCATCACCACTGTGTATGTTAAGATTTTAGGCTCCTTTTTATAAAATGTATTTGGAAGGATTTAAAATTAATCAAACACCAATTTAAGTAGATAGGGGATGTATTTTGCTTAGGGTTA